>LS486950.1:222900-289074 GCA_900490705.1 Pristionchus arcanus | reverse complement strand
TTTTGCCGTTTCAGAAAAATCGATATTAAAGAACTTTGGCAAAAGTCAAACTATCAACCAAATATACCAAAATGATCAGGAGAGTGTCCTCTTTCAACTCTGAGCGGGTCCGCTCGTGCTAAGGCTCGGATCAAAATACTTTTATATCTCGAAAACGAAAAATGATAATCACATTTCAACATAACCACGAGATAGAGCTCGAAATTCTGATATTAACTTTTAGAATTTACGAGTTTTTGACTCTTTTCTGACGAGAAAAACTCGAAAAACGCATTTTCAGGCAAAATGAGGGGGTGCCCCCCTGGAGCGAAAAGGGGACATATTGCGAAATCGACCATACTAGCTTGTTCAGCATCGAAAATAACCCCTAGGACCAACTTTTGAGCACTTTCGATTTTTTACCTGTTCCCGACACTTGTTGATCCTAACGCAAACCGCCTCATATATTTGAGTAATCATGGTAGGAGCAACGGCAGAGGGAAGCACATCCACAGGGACTGGAGGGACTGATGGAACAACTGATGTTTCTGATGAATTAACTACAATTGAAAATGGGCCCCCACAGCTTTCATGGGCCCCTATTATTTTCATGGGCCGCCATAAAAAAATTGGTCCGGGATGGGCCCCCATAATTTTTTTGGGCCCCCACAATTTTCATGGGCCCCCATAATTTCTATGGGCCCCCATAAATTTCATGGGCCCCCATAACTAGTACAGAGCCGTGATAACATAGGAATACAGTGTCAGTGCTGTGGTTGACATAAATAGTAATGCATGAGAGTATGGTATGGGTAAGAACACATACATGATCGGAGAAGGAAAGACGGTGGAATGAAGAAGTGGACCACTCGAGAGGAGGGCACGAGGGAAGAATGAAGATGGGAGAAGAATGGAGATGGAGGGAGATTATGATCGAACAATAAATTCCCTTTGCATAATGCTCATCATTTGGAATATTCAATAATTTATTTATTAGATGTAGATGAATTTCAAGCATTTTAAAATCATTTCAAAAAAAAACTTGTCTACTCGGAAGGAGTCGACGGTGGATTGGTCGAATCTTGCGATGGAATGTTCGTACGAACAATTTCATCAATAACTGTCGAGTACGGTTGAACGGGCTTGACATTGAGTTCTCTTGTTGGCAAAGGTGTAGGACTGAATGGATACACTGCGGGAAGATTTGATTGAAAGTGATGAGCTACTCCATTTCTCCTTCTCCTCTCCGCTCTTCTCATTTCTCTCACGTTTCTATCGTTGTTATTCATTCGAATGTAGACGATGCAACAGATGATGATTATAACGGCTATGAATGCGCCGAAACCAAGTCTGGAAAAGTTTTACGTTGATAATAAAACAGTTCTAAAAACGGATAATTCGCTTTTCGCAGAGCTAGTGCGAACATTGCGAAAGAGCAATCAACTAACAAGATGTATAAAGTCTGTCTTCCTCCTCCTCCACCACTTCCACTGCTTCCATACGAACCACCACCGTGATAATAACCGCCTCCGTAACTGCTTCCACCTCCTCCACTACTATAACTGCTTCCTCCACTGTACGATGAACTGCCTCCTGAACTGCTGAAGCTGACGGAACCTGAAGACATAAAATACATTTGTGATTATTTTGATAATCACAAACTGTATTTAGTCATGAACTAAGAAACAAAACATTGTGTTGCTTCAATACATACAACCACATTGTTTTCTCACTTCTGGCATCTGTGTCGTGAAGTAAAATGAAGAATAGAAGGAGTGAGATAGCTAGGATTCTCATTGAAGAGAGCGATCGAAGAAAGGGCAGGATACAAGAATGATCCAGGTAATTCAATTAACGATACTCACTTTGTTCGCAAAATGTCTTGCATAATTTCTTTATTCGATTTTGCACTATTTTCGGTATATCGACAGTTTGATATTTTTAGGACAGTTTTATAACGGGAGTATTCGCTCCAAGAGCATTTTTGTCTATACAGAGGAATACGGAGGGACTGGTTTGAGTTCACTTCTCTACAGAGGGACAGGAGTGTTGGTATAACCTGGGGGAGGACATTGCTCCATGTTTTGAGCGTAATGTGCTCTGATCATTGCGTGGTGTGCAGCCAGATTCTCCGCTTGATCCCTCTGCATCTTCTTACGAAGGTAACAAGAGAGCCAGACAACACATCCGAGAAAGATGAAGATGACTACGATAATCCTGAAAGAGAGCGTTTCCGAAAATAAGAGTTCAAGGGCATAAAAATTGTGTGACTTTCGTCTTCAATAAATGAAAATAAACCTCACCCAATATACATATACATGAATGTATTAGCAGTCTCTGTTGTGGTGAAACGCCTGTTCTTGGACGAATCTGGAATTACTCTTGAAAAACTTGTTTTGTACGACATGGGAAAGACAAAATCAAGATTGGAAAATGACCCAGTTTGCAGCAAATGATCAAAGTACCTGTGGAATCGGCACCATGAAAGAAAGCGAAGAGAAGAAGAATCGCGAATGCGGAGATAGTTCTCATTGGAGGAAGAGACCAGTAGAGCACCGCATTCTGCCTCGACAGAGAAGGGGGGGGGCACTTTACATACGCACTCGTTCACTTTGCATGAACCGAACTGCAAGGCCTGGGCGGGGGGAGCGACCGCTCTCCCCGCTCTGTGATTTGAATCGAGCGGGAAATTGCAGTTCTTTCGTGTCGGGATTTTGGCGCGCAAGGCCTGGGCGGGGGGAGCGACCGCTCTCCCCGCTCTGTGATTTGAATCGAGCGGGAAATTGCAGTTCTTTCGTGTCGGGATTTTGGCGCGAAATTTGCATCCATTGTTCACCCTTATCTGGAGAGAACAATGGGGGTCAGAACGCTGTGAGAGGTGAAGAAGAGAAGGAGGAATGAAAGAATCCATTAATGATTGATTATTATAGCTTCTTCCTCATTTCTGCTCAATTTACCCCTTTATTGAAATTTGTGTCATTTACAAATAATTCGTCTTTTTTTATTAACTGCTGATGGATATCATGAAATCATTCTTGAACGTCTTCTTGAACGGGACTGTCTTTCATCTCATACGGCTGAACCGCATTCACTTCTCTTTTCGGCAAAGGCGTCGGGCTATCGGGATACATCGGCGGAAAATCTGAATGATTTTTTAAAAATATTTTCCATGAAACGGCATGAGCAAACCATCAGTGAATCTTCTCTCCCCGGTATTTCGCTGAACGAGGGGTCTCGATGGTCTCTTATTGACTTTGCAATTTTTGCAGCAACTGAAAGAGATGACACAAATGGAGATCAACAACAATGCAAGGCCAAGGCAGCTGAATTGAGAGTTCATAATCCGTCAAAGATCAATAAAAATACGTTAGATATACGACGAGTGGGTATCCGTTATCATCAATTTCGTATGACCCTCCGGAGATGAAAATAAATCCTCCACCACCTGAATCAGCGCTACCTCCATGGCTGAAAGTGGCCGAACCTGAGAGTTGGAAACATTTAGCATGCCATAAAAAGTGAGAGAATGATACAGACAAGCAATAAACTTATTGGAATCCTCACTTCGAGCGTTTGTATAGGGAATGATAACGAAGAAGAGAAAACATGTGAAGAACGAGATAGAACTCATGGAGGAATGCGGACTATGAAAAGAGAGAGAGTCGAAGAAGTATTTTGTGGTGAATTTATTTTGAAAATAAATTGTGTTTAGTTATCGAACGATAATAATATCACGTTGTCTTTATCCTATCTGTTACTACATGAGGAAGCAAGACTTGACTGTTCATTGTTTTCTGATTCTTCTTTCTTTTCCTTTCGTCGCTGATAACAGAGGACAACGCCAGCGACTATTCCAATGATGAGAATGATGCCCAGAGCGAGTCTGAAATTTTCGATTTTGAAATGTTCCCGAGAAAAGTTTTCAGGAGAAAATGAGATGTCCAGCTGAAGACAATTTCAAGAACTAATTGAATTACTCACGCTCCAGCGATAAATAGCCCTGCCATTCCTCCTCCTGATGCTTTTTCCTTTCCCTCTACACTTCCACTGTTTCCGCCCTCCTGTCCAATGACATTCAATCCATATCCTTCCCTTGACGCACTCCCATAATGGGATCCACTGAAGCTTTTGATGCTTCCGCCACCCGATGAATATTCTGCAAATTGTGAACGTGGAACATCAAATACTGAATGCATACTTGCTCCAACTATATCGGATAGAAGGAAGAACAGAAGTAGAGTGATGACTGAGTTCATTACAAGTAGAGACCGCCGAGGAGGAAGGAATAGTGGAGAAATGGATGTGAATATAATTCATTCAAGTTATTGAAATTGATTAATTATTCACTTTCTATTTCTGTCCCTGCTGTTCTGTTCAAGCAACATTTCTACTTGCAAACAATCGTTTCCCGAAAAGAGATTTCATAAATATTAGATTGCAATTGGAGTGTATGATGAAAGCAACAATGAATAATTGCAAGTGCCCAAGTGAACAAAGAACAGACTTCCCCCAAACAGCCAGGGGCTTATTATTTGTCCCGTCTCTCGTGTTTTCTGTTTCAAGAGAAAATGTTGTTTATCCGGAATAAAGCATGCCAATACCCGTTGAAAACCCATATGCTCTAAACAAAAGGAGAATGATTTCTAGGAGTAACTAGGAAAATCATCCATCCTCGAATCAACTCTTGATGGTTCTTCTTCAACTATTTCCAATTCCATTCGGAACGCTGAATTCCCGGTGATGTTTGGTGGAGGGGTCTGGAAATGAACAAATTCCGTAAATATTTCATATTTTACAGGGAACAGTATTTCACGGTTCTATGATTTCTCTAAGCCAGAAGAAACTCACCATAGGCTCAGTCATAATCGTCAATTGTCCATCCGACATGTAGGTCACGATCGTACTGTGCGAATCCAAGTCCGGCCCGAGCAAAATTCCGTGCCTGCAGGGAATTATGTGTGATTCGTATAATCTCTGAGCCATTAGCTCTTTGAATCATTAGAGACCCGTTAACTCTAATTTCCTCCAATGTACATTAGCGATGTGCAATGATCGAAACATTTGAATGATCAGCGGGAAAATGTGAGCGCGTGCTAGTACGTCATCATATTTTTTTGAAATATGCGAAACAACAACGTTTTCGGAGCACGTGGTCTTAGGGGAAGAAAGAACAGAAAGGATTCGCTCACTTCTCAACCGCCCTCTTCGCCAATTTCTTCCACAATTGAACAGCAGCGAACATGAGCATTAGACCGAGATACCAAGCGAGAAAGAAGAACCAGAAGGGATTGATATCGTCCATTCTAAAAAGAGAATTATAATTAAATTAATTAATCAATTTATCTATAAATACGAGCGAAACAGTTGAATAAGGCGAGATACGTTTTGTAAAGTACATGTAGAAGTATAAACCGATTGTCACCACAACGTGTCACGCGACGACTGTAACCTTACGTGTTGTCTTTACGCACAAATCACATCTGAGGCGCGATGAATAAAATCACTCAGAATGAAAGAAATAGGAAAAGGATAATTCCGAGAAAGCGCGTTTCTTATTCTCTACACGCAATGAATGGAAATGAACGGCATTCAAGATCGTCTGGTAAAAGCAACCAAATTAGAGGGTGTTTGAATGAAAAATACGATGATGATGGCACTACATTAGGAGATCTCTAGATTTCTCGACTACTCTCAAACGTGTTGAATAACAAGGAAAAGCGTATGAAGTGCAGTATGAAATGAGAAGAGGAAGAGTTCAAACTCGTGCGACAACAGAAGAAATGAGAAATTGGAGCGAAGAAGGACGAATTCGTCTCCTCTATTACTCTACCTCCCTTCCCTCTCTTCCCTCTCGTTTCCGTCTCTGTTCCATCCCCATTTTCTGCTCGATTTACTCACTGATAGGATTTGAATAACGTCAGAGGTCACTTCTTTCGGCGATTTTAGAAAAGGGGGAAACGAGCAGGAAAAGGATGCGTTGCAGTCTCTTTCTTACTGCAAATGGGCGGATGTGAAAGACGTAAGGATGCAATTTCCTCCGTCGAAAGTTCGAAGGGGAAGACGACATGGAAAGGGATGGTTGACGGATGAAAGAGAGAGAGAAGAGGAAAGAGTGATCAAAAGAGAGGGAAGGGAGGCAGTCGCTTGAGTCGGGGAAGATTAGGCTCGTAAGTCCACCAGATGTGCGTTCAAGATGCGCATCAAAACATATTAATCTGAGTGGATGGAAGGAGTAAAGTGCTCAAGCATACTCTTGATGCACTCTACACTTGATTTGCTCACAGACTTCATCTAAGACACGATTAGGCCAATTCAAGGTAATTACTTTAGATGAGAGGTCAAAAAGAGCGACGACGCACGGATCAGAGCAGAAAATGACTCGTTTTTGGATTCCTTTCCTTCTCATAGGACTGTTATCGAGTGAAGAATCAGATGAAGAGAAGGGACACATCGATCTGGGCATCTACTATGGTGTTCCAACTGCTTTCGTCGATCAGGTGTTTGAGTATCAAAGTTAGCATGGCAATGGGTAAGTTTAGATAGTGGAAACGACGGAAGAAGCCGGAGAAGAGGTCCGGGAATTGGGCGAATCTTTCGAACCGTGTTTTGATGACGCCATCACCAATTCTACAGCAGACTGGATCATCATTGTCATCAAGTAGGGTTGCAACTTTCGCCTTCGGTATCTTGCTACTTTTGCAATACCTTCATTGCAGTTCAACAGCCAATTGTCCTTCCTCCCAACCGGATAACGTCCTCCTGTTGCAGTACCATGTCAAAGGAGACAAGATGATTGTTATTTTAAATTTTAATTTAAAAAAAAGTTTCATTCGCAGGTTCCCGATAGCTCCATGGACTTGCAAGAGACGATTCGTGACTTTTTAGGAATCGAGGACGAGGTATTCACTCTTTTAACTGCTTAGTGACATCGCGTTTCAGGAGTCCAACACCCCTTCGACCATCTTCACTCCCTCATTTATTGCCATTGTCGCCCTCTGCGTTTCTGCAATCGCACTGAACGCGTGTTGTCTGCTCTCGAACCGATGCAAACGAATCAGAATGTGAGGTCACACTGATACGATTAGATACGACGACAGAAATTCCAGGCAAATTCGTGACGCCGTATGTCCTTGCCTGAAGAGCCGCAAGGTATTATAGGAGGAATAGCTAGTGTAATCTCATGCTAATTTTTAGGATGAGCCTGTGCCGAAAGCGAAAAAGCTAGAGCCACAACCTACTGTGAATGACATCGCTTCTGATACGACGACATCGTAATACTTCCATTTAAAAAAATCAGATTACCTAGAAAATTCAGTGACGGAGAAGATGAAGAAACAAAAATCGATAGATACTTCAATGATCTGTAAGTGTTTAAAAATAGTGTCCATGAAAATTACTATTGTGCAGGAATTTGCCAACTTTGCAGTACACTTGGACCGAAGGTTGTTTTTATGTTCTAATATATTTTCGTGACTCTAAATTTTTTGAGGCAAGCTGATAACAGACCTAGGTCACACCTGGACCGACGACTGGAAAGGCAAGACAAAAACAGTAATAACACAAATCAGTTTTTTTTAATGTATGATCATCAGGGAAATTGTGATGACTGTGACAAATTGAAAACGATCAAGATTTATTGCACAAAATGCTCTTTCCAATGTAATCATATTAATAATTTCTAGAATTAATCAAGATTTAACTTCAGGCTGTGATAACAAATGCAAGAACGAACTCAACGTCATCCCGTGCATTCCACCGTGCGTTAGTCTATTAACGCGTTTCATACACTCGCTCTAAAAATGAAAAACACGAATCTATAGCCAACTAAATTCTCGATGTGAGATGATGGATCATCGAATTTTCTGAATTGCAGATAGCCTGATCATTTCGCATTCTCCTTCTTTAATTCTTAACATTATTTTTAATCTATTTTTTAATAATCTTTAATTTTTAATCTATTTTTAGACGTTTCCAAGACACTAAACACGTGCCCGATCAAGCTCCGTTCATTTTCACTCCTCTCATTGTGCTTGTGACTTCACTTGAGAAGCGGTAATAATGACCATGCTATTCCTTGATATTTTTATTTTCAAGACTTGCAAACACTCGCCACGCCATAACAGATCAAGTCGTTGGAGTCTACCACTATGATCCGCCGAATAAAAACAAGCTGAAGGTGTTATCTTTAATATTCTTGCATTCATTTTATTGACCTATTCGTTCAATAATAATATTATTATTTTCAGTTTCACCTCTCTGATTTCAAGAAGTACGTTCGCACAGTTCGAGGGGAGAAGTATCAGTCTCCGTATATGGCTGCTACTCTCAAGGAATTGCTTAGAGTTGTGACGGTATTAAATTCATTCAACATTTGTGTCCGATACAGTTTCTTGTGAAAATGAAAACAACTTTATCAGCATGACAAATTGGAGTACAAAGATGCAATTCCATTGCTCAAGGAAGACTTCTATTGCAAACTCTACACTGTCATGAACGGAAAACGAAATGGTGAAAGCGAAGAGGAGATGAAGAAGAGAAAGAAAGCAGGATATATCAAAATTCTTACGCTACTTCCGGCGGCAAAACGCGACACACTCGCGTATCTCATGCTCCATCTATACAGGGTTAGTTTTGGCTTACCCTTCACTCGTCCTTCGGACCCCCCCCCCCCCCAAACATAATGCAAACTAAGTACTACAGGTCGTCAACGAGCCAGTCAGTATGGATCTCAAAAGGATCTGCTGGGAACTTTATCCGTCCGTTTTTGGTCTGAAAAAGGTGCAAATACGTAAGAACACATCGTGTTATTTATAGCTTGTTTTTATTATTCCAGTCGACAGCGAGATCTCGAAACCTGATATAATGAAGCAGTATCGAGATGTATTCATGGAGCTTCTCGAGCTTGGCGAGGTCTATTTTTTCAATTGTACGCTAAACATTTCGTACATTTTCAGCCTACTTGGCGTCGATTCTTCATTTATAAAGGACAGACGAAGTGCACTATAATCGCAGAGTTGCCGGACAATACGTTGAAGAAAGATAAAACTGCCAAAACTAAATAAATTAATAACTAATGAAGTATTGATTATTGAAGAATAAACCGCTCATTAACGCATTCTCGAATTCACGCATAACGCACGTTCGAAAGACTGAGAGAAAGGAAGGCAAATCAACAGGCATGGACCGGAAGTTCGGCCAAGTGCACAAAGTGTAGGAGAGAGGAGGGGAGGGGAAGGGAGGCTGGTGGTCACTCTTACATTCCTCTGCAATGTCGGTTATTGACAGAGAAGACTCGGCATCTCTGGGTAGGTTAATTTTCGAAGATTGCTTTAGCGTACAAATGCGAATACTGATTCCACATTTTTTCTTCACAGACATAATTCTCAAACCAGAGCTCAAATCTCTCAAGCCAACCATCACAGAGGAATATTGAGGCGAAATAATCTTCTCAACTATTCAGAATCTCTCTCTTCCATCTCCGTTTCATCTGATGATTGCTTCGCCGTTCAGTATACTACGAAAAGAGTGAGTTCCATTTTGATTTCACATTATCACGTTTGTTCAAGTACTGTCATTCGAAGATAATTAGAAAGAGAAGAAAATTACAATGAGAATTAGCTATTCACGGTGTGGCATAGACGCTAAGGCATTTATCCGCATGTATGTATGTGAACTGGAATGAAATGCGGAATGAAGGGGTTCAATCTCTGCTGCTCATGCGGCATTCGTAGAGGGGGCTGCAGGGGCTGCAGCTGCAACAGCAGGAGAAGGGGCTGCGGCTCCTCCATCAGCCTCAGTGACAGTCGCTCCTCCCGTCCCTCCTGTCTGAGAGGGAGGACCACCCTCCGTCTTGTCGGTAGAACGAATCTTCTCTGCCGATGGGACCTTAGTAGGCGAAGGGCCGATCGAAGTGTCCTTCGTGAACTCCATTTTGAACGCCATGGCTCCTGAACGGAATCGGATGGATTACGGTAATCGATCGATCGATTTCTCACCATCGTACACGTAGGGAGGTTTTCGCCATCCCGCCTTGAAGTCATCCGGAATGATCTCAGTGTCGATAAAATTGGTGAAGATGTAGACGAAATGCAAATCCTTCTCCTGAACAGAGTGTGCATTGTGCGAGGAGGTAGGGCGACGTTTAGTAAACGTCGTCAGCCAAACGCACTTCCTTCTGGTTGGTGAACACGCAAGTAGCTACGGCTTGTTTTCCCGGCAGCAAGACGCCAGCACGATTCTTGATTTTGAAGATAGTGTGATCTCTAGTGAGCACCTGAGACAGATTATCTCTATCACCATACTGTATCTCGGGGAATACTATACCTTGTAAGCGAGTTTCTTCTCTGTATGATTGTTTTTGATCACCATGTAGGCATAGGCTGGCTGAATGAGGGTTGGTTCGGTAATTTCAACTACCGTAATCGTACCTCAGTAACGTTCGTTTTGCAGATGAAATTGACTGTAGTCTTTGATACTTCTTTCTTGCTGTTTAAGATCTTGATGTCAATCTCTTTCGACAGCTCTTTCATTGGAAATAAGCCTTCCGTATTGAAGTAAGGATGCTTGAAGCATTCCCCTGAACGGAAGATATTACTGTAGTGTGTGATTACGGTAGTCTACCATCGAACTGTAGAGGAACTTCCGTTTTCTCCGCTTGAAATCCCTCAGGTAACACTTCAGTGTCGACGTAAGAAATGAAGATGCGGAACCAGTGCGGTCGCGTCGGCTACGAATAGTAAAGTTCAGTGGTGTAGTCGTTGGTGCGGACGGTGTGGACGACGTTCTCTCTGACACACACTCACCTTTTCAAGATTCGCATACACCACGTTGATGTTTTGCGTGCCTCCCGCAGGAATGAATCCGCACGGTGGTTCAGGACGGAACAAAGTCTGATCGGAGCTCCAGAACTGAAAATAAGTGTACGGTGGGCTACAGTATCCCAATTAACCTTGAAAGCTGCGATCTTTGCCGATTTGTTCTGCAGTGTGAGTGGGCCGTCGAGAGGCTGAAAGAGGAGACGAGTTACAGTATTCTAATGTAGTAGGGCAGTCAGGATGAATAATTCGTCTCTTCATTGCTTTCTCGTCGCTTTTCCCGGTGAGGGATTACAAGAAATGAAGAGATGGATTCTTCACTTTGACATCCCTATACCGTATCCTTGTCGTCGTACCTTCTTCGGAGGATTACTACCGCATTCGTAGATAAGTGGCCCCTCTTCGGGTACGGTAAACACGACATCTTTGGTCAATTTAATCTCCACGCCATCTCCCTCGTAAAGAGGAACGTAGTCCGGGATAGACGAAGACTCCTTCGAATTCTTCGATTCATCCTTCTCCTTCTTCTGACGGCCTCTGAACACAAATAGATCATGCCACTGCTACAGTAAGCTAGATCGGAGAAGCCCATCTCCAACCAGTGGTTAACCAACACCGAGACCTCTGGTTTGCATGCTCTGTAATCAGTGGTCAGGGTAGTGGCATGAGGAGAGGCTTGGGCACGGTATTCCTTACTTCAAGCACATCTTGAGCTCGCAGACGACTCCGAGGCAACCGGAGGGAAGAAGGGAACGAGGGAAGAATGAAGGAAGGAGAGGGAAAGAGAAGGGAAAGGGCACGTATTGTGAAAAAAAACAGAATAATTGAATTGGCATGTAAATTGACTTTGTTCATTCTGCGTACGTGCTCTTAGTCATTTATTGTCTACTTGTCAAGGGATAGTCGTCGTTTAGGCATCAGAAGGCATAGCTTCTGACGTTGCGTCAAGAGTGACGTCAGATGACGTCGTTCCATCATCGATTACGGTAGTCTGAGTGGGAGTGTCCACTGTCGTCCCTTCACGAGAGATGCAGATAGGCAACGCCTTGCATCCTGAACGGAAAAAGGGCTACGGTATCTGATGATTACGGAATACAGTCAAAATGTCATCTCCGCTGAGCAAATCATGGATTTATGATATCTTGTAAAAGTTATCAGAACAGTTCAGATTATATCATTGAAGATTCTAATTTTACCATTTTGACTACACTACTGCACCGTACCATCATATTCCGTGGGTGGGCCAGTCTTTCCCTTCCCGTAGTATTCTGGCAGCTTTCTGCCGTCGACCAGAGAGATGAAGATAAAGAAGAAGTAATTCTCCTCTGACAACTGAAAATGCGTGGTGTGTGGTGTGGTCGGGCGGTGCGCCGAGTGCAGTCTCACCTCTTCCTTGTTCTTGAATATGACAGTGAGGGGCTTCGTCGTGCCAGAGTGCACCATTCCCGTCGGCTCTTGCACATTGAAAGCCTTCCGGAGGCTGCTGATCACCTGGATACGGTAGATTACGGTAGATATCGATGAGGATACGATACCTTATACGCCGCATGCCTCTCAGATCTATTCGAGATCATAATGCACTGCATCGCTCGCTCAAAAGGAACATTACAGTACCCAAGAAGATACCGTACCGCTACCGTTCCGATGCTTCCACAGCAGAATGCGACCGTTTCTGGCAAGATCTCGATATTCTCAGGGATTGGACGAATATCGAATCGAGTAGGAGGTGGGCGCGGAGAGAAGTCTACAGCAAGCAATTGGACTCCTGAAAGGAAGGGGTTACTGTAGCTCATGATACTATAGTCCACCGTGAAATTGAGAGGGCGAGGCATCGGTCAGGAATTCTCCAGGCAACGAATACGAGTCCGAGAGCGCAACGTAGACACGGAAGTGATGCTGCTCCGTTTGCTGTGAGTGGTGTGGTGTGTTGTTTGTGGTACAGTGAGTGCGATCGACGTATCTCACCTCTTGCTGATTCGCATACTGTAGTATCACTTTTTGCTTCTCGCCGGGGCGCACGATACCATATGCGGGGCTTGCACTGAAGATGGCTGCGTCAGTGCTCAGAACCTGTAAGGGATACTGTAGTGCTGGGTTACGGTAGATCTACTGTAGGAGTACGGTACCTGATACGCTGCGAACTTCACAGAACCGTTCGCGATGGTGATACGGTACTCTGTCGGCTGTGATGATACCGTATTATCTCAACTGTCTATCGTAATCTACCGTACCTTTCCGCCATTTCCACAATAGAATGTGACTCGGGCGGGTGTGATTTCGATGTGTCGTGAGAATGTGTCCGCTCCGCTCTCGTGAATTGATTTGGCCGTCTCGATTGCCTCTTCGTCTCGCTTCTTTCTCAGTCGACCTCTGAATTGAGGGTACGGTAGCTCGAGGTCTGGTAGGGCACGGTAGTACGGTAGAGTGAGATACAGTAACTTTAATCGATAGATATCAAACAAACGAGCCTTAGACACATTCGAACATCCGTCAGCGCTTCGCTAGCGGGTGACCCGACCGCAAAGGGGAGTGAAGGGAGGGAGGAATGATTTGTGTCGTTGGTGGAAAAGACTGAAATTATTATAGATTTTATTCGCTTGTTTTCATTATCGCCGGAACAGAGTCTGTACTTCTTTCTCAGAAAAAAAAGAACGTATTTTAGATCATCACAATCTGGATTCAACCTCCTGTTGTTCTTCTGGCAATGAAACCTGCGGTTGAAGCTGCTGAGATCGTCCATGAAGGTTCTTTGATGATCGATTGATCCATTCAATCCAATTCGTTATTCACAGGAGTGACTCGCCTTGAAGAGCGATCAGTTCAAACGGATGACGATGGGAAGGAATGGAGGGATGAGGAGAGTCAGACGGGAGGAGGACATCGAAAGGTTTGGAGTAGTCAATTCAACTCAAGATAAGTTGTTATCTGACGGTCCTTAGACTATGGAATTTCTCCTTGCTCGTGAAATTTGAATGGTATTTTATCTAAAAATTCCTTTCCAGACCTCCGGCATCCAAGCTGATCTCTGGTTGATTGGTCGAGTGGCCGAATACGAAGAAAGTGCCTGTGAGAGAATGCTCAGACACATATCGGCCGATGCACACAAAGAACAGGTAATAATACTCATATATTTATTCAAGCGCTTTTTTCACTGGATACCTTGCACCACGATCCAAACTGGTTCTGTCATGAATTTCGATTTTCATGTACTAATTGTGTACTTCCAGCTCACAGAATGGGTAGGCGAGTCTCCTTCGAAGGAAGTATCTTTCTCCATTCGACCACTTGCTCAGGAAGCGAGAACGACGCTCAAGTTGACAGAGTACAACGAGAAACATGTATGTTTCATTTTCCAATTGCACATATTCTCTCCTTTCCCGGAAGGGGAACAAGATGTTGCCTTGTTGCGATGTGGGTGAGTTTCACATTTGGTATGTAAACGAGTGATCAACTCATTATTCAATTCTGTCGACTTTGGTAATGGTACAAATATAATTTATCACTATCACCCGAAGATCAATGATGATTACTCGTAGACAAAATAGATACATAGACAAGGCAAGGAAGATATTTCTATAGTACAGCTGCTGAATCGATGACACTTTTGCTTTTTAAATCATCTTTCGGTTTGAGACTTCCCAATGCTTCGTTCTCATCGAACATTTTTCTTCTTCTGTTGGCAGAACACGCATTACTCTTTGGGTTGAGCAACCACATGTGGTTCATTGCTTGACGAGTCATCTGAGAAGGGTACGGTACTAATCTGAATCACGAACTGACGATTCACCTTGTTCTTCACGCCTACATAGTAGTTGTTGTTTACGATGTAGGGATCGTAGCGCGCCCGCTCTTGTTCGGATAGCTTGAACCTGGAATAATCATTTATTCCTAAGAGAAGGAAAGGCTCTCCAATCAATTCACGATGGTTACATTTGCAATTGAAGATCTCGTGAAACCTAACCGATACTTCACTATTATTGAAACGTTTTCTGTCATTCAACTAACCATTTTCCATCCGCGATCTCCTTCCACTCGAATGTTCGACACACGACTCCGTTGAATTGCTTGCGGCATAATTCGTCCAGAATGTCCTGAACATAAATATTTTTAAATTGGGCTTAAAATCTTATTATTTTCATTCGATTCTCGGACTAAACTTGCCTTTGGAGAAAATCTCTTAATATTTCCTTACCTGATCATAGAGTGATGAGTTCATCGTCAGTCTCTTGTTCATTTCTTCGAAAAGAATTTTCGATCCATTGGTTGGATAAACGAGCATCGGATCGAAGGAGAGAGATTGACCCTGGAATTTCATATTTCATATTTACCTGGCATCAAGGCAATGGGCCTGCCCTGCAATATTCGCGTATTTTTTCTTGGTAGCTTATTCTTAATTGGCCCGCTCTTGCTTTTAAAATAATCTTCAGCAACCTCCTTCGCATACAGTGTTCATTTTTAAAAGTAATTGTGGATGAAATTGTCCTCACCCGTCCAGTGTATCCCTTGACGGGCACTTTGATATCCACATCATCAATCTTATTCGCTTGTTCGAAGAGAAGACTAGGATCCCGAAACCAGATTGCATCAGTCTCGAAGAGAACGAAGGGAATCGAAGACTGAAAAGAATTCCGATTAGATTTATTGATCACCTCATGAAAATTAATGCCTTAGATCTCTTGATCACGAGAAAACTGAGGAGTTCATTCATGTTCTCACCTCAACCATCTTCTTCAATATCACAGCTCTCATGATCAGCCATTGAATGTACTCCCGCTTTCCCCAATCGAGTGAGGATGAGAAGGAAGAGGGAAGGGAGAGCCTGATACACTCGACCTGAATTCGAATCCATTGTTCACTAGTTCTTCACATTCAGTAATAATTTCTTAATCTTACCTTCGAGTAGTCCCTCTTGATCGCAGCACAAAGAGTTGAACTGCTAGTCGCGATGATAGTTCGATTGAGAACTCCCTGAATTAATCGATGAATGTAAAAATAATAATTTTGAAATTGCACCTCGAACTCGTCCACATTACACAGCCAGTTCATCGTCAGCAGTGAATAAGCGTCGTTGACGAATGTGAAATAGACGAATCGTTCATCCTTCTTCTTATTCGATTGTCTTGAGAGAATCGACCGAGCAGATGAGGACAGGGACTGAATTGATTTGGTTTGATCAGAAAAATCGAATCGGAATATCGATAATAGCGATACCCCGTGGGTACATCCGATCGCTGGAACATAACTCATTCGTTTCAAACCTCGTAAAACTGATCAGGAATCGTTGGAACGTCTCGTTTCTCGTCTTTGCCATCTTTCTTGGGTTGATCGAAAAGCAGTGCGGTGTTCATTACGCCCACGTTTGTGTAGACGCCCTGAGAAGTTAAATTGACGAATAATTCTGATTTGAGTGAGGCGAAATTGAAAAAGCTCTGCACAACAAAAAAAGAAAAATATATAGACTCACATTGACTTTCCTTCCGAACAGCACATTCTTGTACTTGTCATTGAGCACGAGAGGACCGTCGTAGAGTTCCTTGATTATTTAGTTTACAAAATATAATAAATCTTTACTTCCACTATCTACAAGGAATTAGTGATTATTGATAATCTCGATTTAACTAACAATAGGGTGAAATCGTGATGAATCCCATTCTTTATTATGATTATTTATTTTTTGTAAAGCACAGAAGGAAGGTGAGCAACGAATAGCGCAAGATCCTGACTATCTGTATGATCAGTAAAGCATAACCAGAATGTAAAATAAATAATTCACCTTTTTCTCCAATATCCTCTTTTCTTCAAGCACTGCGAAAATACTGTAGAGAAAGGCGAGGAAATGAGCGGTGCAGTAGAGGGAAACGACGAAGATGACGACAGTCTTGAGAGAACACGAAGAGACTTTGAATGGATGAAGAGGACGATAGGATGGGAGCATCCACTATCTATATAGTAATAATTGAATATTGATTACCGAATAAGAGCAATTTGCGCGAATCAAACCGAGCAGGAAATGATAGTTTTAAAAAAAACTATCAGAAAGGACTAGGGAATATTTGGTCAAATTATACTAGAAATCATATCATCATAATCATATCATCATAATCATAAAGAAGCCCAGCCCGCAAGTGATGGTCCTTGGCTTCCCCCTCATCTGGCTCATGATATTCTCTCTCGGTACATTGAACTGCCGCACTCTCTCAACTTCGTCAAGTGGAGCTGGAGGAGGCCCTCAAGGAAATCAAATGTGACGTCATCGCTCTATACTAGAAAGAATGTATATTTATCGAGCGATCTATTTCGGGGAGGATTACCCCCTACTTGATGAGGCAACTTGGTGACGGGTAAAACCGCGCGAACAGGTGGGAATTACAAGTGAAGAGTGGACGAATCCACTTGACGTTTCTTCTCCTTACCCCTTCCCTCTCTTCCCCTTTCTAAGCCACTTCTCAGGACGGGGAGGCAAGCACTGTAGGGTGTTATTCTCAGCCTCGGGGATGTTTCTGAGGACGAGTGCGCAAGGATTAGCCGTAATCCATTTAACGGCGAGAACAAGAGAAGTAAGGGAAGATCAGCAGAATAGGTGGTTATTTCATACGAAAGATCGTTTCAAAGATATGCCTCTACGGCCTCTAATTATGCTCTAAGTCTACTGCATCCTCTAAACAGTCTGAATAGAGCTATAAACGGTTCGACTGACTAGTTGGCCTTTGTTGGAAAATGTCTAGACGATTTAGGGTACGAATTAAAGATTTGTCTGTATGCATTCATAGATCGATGAGTCATCAAACCATCTTAGATACGAACGCGTGAAATAGAGACAGAAAAGAGCCGAGAGAGACGGAATTGGTAGTAGTAGTTGGATAGTGTTCTGAGATGAGTGAGAGAGAAGGGATGGAAGGTCAAACACGGAATCGACGAGACAAATAGATCTCCTCGAGTTCAAACTGTAGGAGGGGAGGAGGCAAGGGTGAGAAGATTTACAGGAGTCAGGGGCAGTTGTTCGAGTTCCTTATTAGAATATTTTTCCAGATTGTTTTTTTCCTATCCGTATGAACAGATTTGATCAGAATCAGATAAGTAATCAAGAATATATTTAAACTATTTTGGATATGTTTGTGATTCACATAATGCGTAATTGGTAGGTTGGGAATAGAAAGATAAAGATGACCCCTCGACACTTCTTTGCCTACTGAACAATGCATGAGAAGGCCTTCACAAAAGAGAAAAAGAAAGAAGGGATGAAATGGAGATGGAGAATATCGAGAGCAAACAAATATGCGCATGAATCTCATGTTTCAATTTCATTGGGGTTTCCCCCGCTTAGTTGGGACGAACTAGGTAAGAGTTTGATGGACTACCAGTCAGGGAAGAGTCCGCTAAAGAAGGAATGGCTGTTCATAGCCATACACAATAGAACACAGCTGGCCAATTCGCGAGAAAGAGAGAGTAATAATGGTCCCCTCTTTCTCCTCTCAGATCGTTTTCTGGTTTGGTTTGGATCGGCCGATTGATGGGAAGAGGCGCACAAGTTCGATTGGCTCAGTAATCTTGGCGGTTAGAGAAAACTAGAGAGTACATGAAATGAAGAGAGTTAGATCAACCAGCTCAGCTGGAAAACAAACAAACGATTACATTTCTCTTTTTTTGCAGCGAACATTCGTGATTCTCGTGCAAGTAAAGGATGAGATTATGATCGAATTGAGATCATTGACGAATTTACTGGTGAATTAACACTTTTTTAAATCACATAAAAATAACTAATTTTAATTTAGAGAAGCACCTCATGCTCACTTCCTGAGCTCTCGATTGAATCCCGGTTACACCTTGCAACAATGTCCTCGTGTGTTGCGGTTTGTAAAAAATACATCAGACGATGAAGAATTATTAATTTCAGACTGCTTGCGATTCAACACTAATCATTAAAGATATCAATGACTTCCAGAAGTCAATTTTGATAAAGTGAGCTTTTTTTAATATAGTTTGCGTATCTGGTGTTCACAGGCTCCAAGACCAAATCAAATCAATATTCTTCTCCCAGTCGGGCAAACTTCTAGTTCTCATTGCATCTGGATCAATTCTAAGATTCGATAGCGAATCGCACAAGCTTGTTCCGTAAGTATCTATGGATTCGTTGAATATTCAGACTTTCAGGCTTCTAAACATCTCAAAGTTCTCCTTACCTGCGTACCATTCGAGCTACCTGCTCTCGAGAATTTATGTTTTGACCAAGAGGTTAGACGAACATACATCATTACTCGTATCATAACTATTGCAGCGCGCTTCTATCAATTCCTGAACAATATCCCCTCGATTACGAGTCGTACGATCGAATTAGCGTAAGCTTTATCTCAAAATTAATGAACCGATTCCATTGCAGACTCTGGAAACGGATATTGTTCGAGAGCTGAGTCTCGACTTTTTCATGGTGTTTTCAAAACAAAGACAGTCGCTGTGGATCTGTCGAGAGGATGATCCCAGGTTGAATCATCTCCACTTTTTTGTTATTTTAAATCCGTTATAGAGACGTTTCCTGGTCCTTTAACTTTCCTGAGGATGAATTTACCGTCGATTGCACGTCTTCTGAAGGCGTTCTCTTTACATTGACAGTCGATGGAATAGTGACAAAGTGGGAGCTGCGATCTAATGGGTATTTCCGATTCCGATTCTCGAATGATCTATTGAATGACAGAAGAAAGAGGCGTTCAGCCGTTTATCGAACAGGGCTGGAGAAATCTGTGAAACTTCTACAGATTTTTGATAAGGTTTATATTTTTTGTTCCATTGGATCGATCATTTTGATTTCAGAAATTCGCGATTGCAAGCAAGAAACAACTCGGATTCTTCGTTTTTACGGAGAGTAAATGTTGAATAAACTATTTTTATCACCAAATCCTACAATGCATTATTGCACAAGCGCGCATGCGACTAAATGACAATACTGAGACACATCACGATACATGAAGGAACTTCAAAGTTATGCCTAGATTCCATAACAGGCTTGATCGCAATCCTTGCATGAATTCCACTATAGTCTTCCACATTCCTCGATGCTCCTTTGGCTTAATATACTTGATCTTCTTTGCAATCTCCTTATCGCCATATTCCATGAAGAACTTCTTCCTTCGTCCCTCATTACACTTTCCCTTCTTCATCAACCACATATCGTTGATTTCCTCACGTGCCGTCTCAAATTCTGACGCATTGATCATTACCCTTGATTTTTCACCAACCTTATCGATAATTTCAGCCTGAAGATTATTATTTACAATATATGGACGGTAACGGGCTCGCTGGCGCGGACCGTAATCGAACCTCAAAGAAGACTAAATTATTGCTATTGAGTTTACTTGTGCTGTACCACATTCCATC
This sequence comes from Pristionchus arcanus, assembly GCA_900490705.1. Lineage (NCBI taxonomy): Eukaryota > Metazoa > Nematoda > Chromadorea > Rhabditida > Neodiplogasteridae > Pristionchus > Pristionchus arcanus. The sequence continues at coordinate 268,912 of LS486950.1, read as the reverse complement.
CGCAACATCATTCCACTTGAATCCATCGCAACTAATGTCATTGAAGCGATCGAGGCAGAGTTTGTTGATTGCTTCCTGAACTGCATAAATGATGATCGCCTTCAACGCTATCTAACCTTCAGTTCATATTCCTTGTCTTCTTCAATCAATCTTCTCGCTTCTGCCAGAAATGATGCTGTTCGATTACTCGCAAGAATCAATAAGGGATCGGATGAATAGGGGTTTTCCTGACACATTCATTGTTGCTCAATTCGCCACTCCGTATATAATCATTACGTGAAACTCACCTCATCGTCACCGGCCGCGCCTGCCGTCAAGTCTACTTTCCCCTTCTCCGCCGCGTTTCGGAACAAATCGGATGGGTCTCGAAGCCAGAGTGAATCAGTGTCGAAATAGAGAAAGTTGATGCCCTGATGTACAAAAAATGTGAATGAAAATCACCAAAATTTCTGAACTAACCGCTGCAAGTCTCTCCAAAATCCTCATTCTATACGCGGTGAATTCTCTGCGATGCTCTGGTCTCTCTTCGAAATCACGATTGAACGAAACCGGTAGGGCGGCGGGGACGCAAGAAACCTGGATGCTTTCGATCTGGAGAATTTCTGAGGGGTTAGCTCACCTCGTTGTATTCTTTATCGATTCTCTCGCAGACTCGCTTCGATCCAGCAATGATCAGAGTCCGATCGAGAATTGTCTAAGAACAATTTAATCTTATATTTTTTCCCTTTTCTCCAATTTTTAGAATGACTTTTTACCTCAAACGGTTGCACATTACACAACCAATTCATCGTCATTTCCTCAAAGACATCGTTGATGATTGTGACGTAGATGAAGGGACGATCGTCGAGATCGAAGATGAGATCATCAGAGATATCACGGGCGGCAGCAAGAATCGCCTCAAAAATAATATTTAGTGTAGGTCAAAAAACAGTAACAGCCGATCATCAATTCACTACAGCATTTCAGTAATTGAAATATAATTGAAACATACCTTTATTTCGTCTTCACTTATTGTCAATTTTTCCGAAATCTCTTCTTCAAAGACAGCTTTCTCGAATTTAATCGGCGTTTGAATGAATCCTCCTCCACCGAAGGTTTGTGGCCAGGAAAATATTTCCTGTAATTTATTTTCCAAAGTTCAATAAATAAATAAAAAAATAAGAAAACCTCTCTGAAGTTCCTCGCCGTCTTTTCTCTCACGAGAGGACCCGCGCCTAGCTCCTAGAATATTGTATTTTCGAAATTACAAAATATATGAAGGACCTTTCTAGTCAGCATTCTTTTATGTCCCCACACGCCAAGTATTGAATATACAGCAACGATAGGATAGAGAAGCACGTAGAACAGAAGGAGACGAAGGAAGATCTTCTGGTAATTACCAACGAAATATAGGAGCAAATCCAGAAATAGCTCCTTCATAAACTGAACAGATATTCATGATTTAATCAATATCGAAAGCTCGATAAAGTGAATTAGAGAGTGAAAAGAAGGAATGGATGGTGATTGACCTTTTTCGAGATGAAGCGATGGAACTTTCACTGATTACTCTCACTATCAGTACATCCTGGGATTTCGTTTGCCACATATCGTATTCGTTAGTCATGGTGTCTCTTATTCGTTTCATTTTGTTTGTTTTTGTTGCAAATAATAAATATGTTTTGAATTTAAATTGTTCAATTCGCAGCTGATCTACTGACCAGTCGTTCACAAGATCACTATAAACATATTCCGATCTCAATCGGATGCCTCGACTGCCTCTCTCCGCTCATCATACCCTCTGGCAATCAAATAATCGTAAACTGACCCTGAAAACTCACCCTTCCAGACAGTAATCTGGCGCGAATTAGGCGTGGTTCTGATATATACCCCTCTGGTAAGAATAAAATCTGCAAATTGCTGCAATTTGCAACCACTTGCTGTAATGTCATCTTTCACCATCGCTTCCATCCTTTACGCTCCCATGGAGAATCCATTCCACATTTCTCTCTACGATGACGTCGTTTCCTATCCTGATTGCGGTATCTGCATTGGTCATTGTTCGTGTACCGATCACAACCAATTCGCCGCTTACTTCGAACCAGAGGTCGTTGTCGAATTGAATGATACGGAAACTCAAGAAGAAGCTCCTATCGAGTAAGTTCATTCCCTCCCACCAACAAATTATTTATTTGTATCCTTCCAGGTACGTTTATGTGGACGAAGCTTATTACGAAATCGTGGAAGAAGTAGAAGATCAAGAGGAATTCGAGATTGTCGAGTTGGAGGAATACAATGAAGAGCTTCCTCAGCAATTCGAGTAAGTAGCTTTTTGCCTATTTTTTAAACCAAAAAATATTCAATTTTTGGTTCAGGGTCGAAGAGAACCAGGAAGAAGTGGAAATTCATGAGGTCGCGGCGGCAGCTGATGACAACAATTTGGACTCATACAGGTAACAATTGATGTTAATCGTCAACTTGACCAATAAATCTTTTTCAAACACGTTTTTGTGCTCTATTAATTTTAATTATGTATATTTTTAGATGCTCCACCCCAGTGCAGAATGAATGGGAAGAGAGATGGGAGATCATCAAAGATCTCTGCTTCACTGAACGTCAAAAAGAAATGGAGATTGACGCTAAGGAAGTCGCTGCTATGAACTATAAGGTAAACATTCTGCCAAATCGAACTTGTCTAAATAACAAGATTCAGGAAACGTGTTTCACCGTGGTTAAAGATGAAGACGAATTTGTGATCGTTGTTCCGTTCGGTGACAAACCCGTCTACAAGTCTGTCGCCTTCCCTGTCTCTGAGGAGATGGTAAGTTGAACTCGTGATTTGCATTGAATTATTTACTGTTTTACTTTCAAATGATAATTCGGCGTTATTTCAGATGCAAGAACTCTTCCTCTCAATTCCGTCTTGGGTGGGCTATCGGATTCGCGAACTGGCGACTCTGGAAGGATTCAGTGGTTAGTGCAATTTATCGTTTCCTTTACCTTTGGTAAAAAGTTACTTCTTTCCTATATTTTTCAAACTTTAATAAATATTTGCCCTATAATTTAATTATGAATGCATTAAAGAGTTCGCTCGCTTCTTCAAGTACCATGGCCCATCATATCGTCTGGCTGTCCTCATGAGAAGAGCATTGAATGCGGTGAAGAGACCCGAACAACAGAGAATACTGAATGAGGTAAGAACATTTTAATGGAGAATTCAAGATTTATAAATGAAGTCTTCGTTATAATTATATTCATAACTTTCAGATGCTTCCCGTCGAAGATGAGGTTGAAGAAATCGTGGAAGAACCTGATTGCCGAATTCGCGAGGGAAGAGAGAAGAGAGATGCTGCAGCTGAGGTAAGCATTTCCATTCTGTTTCAGTATGAACATATTGATAGTGATTAGTGGATCATAATCATTGTTTATTCAGATTGATGGGAGAACTCCACTCGGTCGACGACTGCCAATGAGACAGAGGGTTCTCTTCAGAGATGAAGAAGATGGAGAGGAAAGAGTTGTGAAGAGGAGAAGGCTGAATTTGGAACTGGAAGATTGAAGTTTCTGTTTCAGTTTCAGAACAGTTTCTATTTTTTTATTATTCCTCTTGCCTACCCCAACTAGTCCCATTTAATATTTTAATTGTTGAATGCTTGATAAATTGATCAATTAAAGAATCCTATTTGTCTAATCACATCATGGTGAATAACTTTGACTGGCACTGATGAATGCATTTGGTATAAGACAAATACAGATGCACACGCACACTACGCTACCGTATCTGATAGTCGCTAAAAAGACGCTTATTTCGCGTTCCTTAAGATCTCAGTTTTCTTCACTCTATAATTGCCATTCTTGCACACTCAAAAGCAAAGCTGATGAGCGAGGATTTTTCTCTCGAGACGGTCTATTTGTCTCACACACTCGCCTCCCTCCCTAATGATATCATCAAGATTATCATTCGAAATGTAGCCACGCCGTGTCTAATTGTAAGCGATTTGGAGAAAATGCGCAAGGTGAGAAGCCGATCTGATAATATTCTACTATATACTTTTATTTATTTTTTGTTATTTTCTACCGAAAGTTTACGCGTTTGTTCTTTCTTTTATCGATCAATCCATGTCGTATAGATCAGTTAGATAGATATAGATAAAACTACGATGATTGGAATTGTATTCCAAACGCATTTTCTTCTTCGTCAGATCGCACCCAAATGGAACCGAATGGTGGTCGACTTTTTATCGGATCGTCGCAACTATCGCCCCATTGATTCGGTGGAAATTAGCAATGGAGAGCGTATAACGGATGTTAAAATATCTATGCACATTGAGAAAGCTGTTCACAAGAATTTTCGACTTGCCTATCGAGGATGGACAATAGAAGGAACGAAGGTAATTTTGTTTTGTGTATTGTGGTTCTCAATTTGTTAGCGTTTCATTATAAGCATTTATCAGGTTTAGTAATACATACAATTTGATTCCAGAAGTAAAAGATTTCAGTTCGAGACGGACTCCGTGGATGTGACCATGTGGAACCCTTTTGGTTTTGCCTTTATTGCCATTACTGTGCCACAAATGATATACGTTTGTGGATTAATGGCTGTAGAAAGGCCAGATCTTCGGGCCCTCGGAATCGGATTCATACTTTTCATAATTCTGTTTATTGCATGCTTGCTTTCGTCCCTTAAATATTTTGTAATGGAGGATCTTCGAGAATTATCTTTAATCTTTCGTCGATGTTCTTATATCGGTACATATCGAGCATACTTCCTCGGTTGCGGAATGTTGAATTCTGTTGGGAAGGCAATGGAAAATGTGCCAATCAAACATCTAATCATCTACGGTGGCGTATTTTCCACTGAGAATTCACTAAGGTAATACGAAAACAATTTAATATGTAAAATGCAATTTCAGAAAAACGATAACTAAAATGGTTCGTATCCACAACGTTAAATACGTTTCAGTGCATGTATACTCGTGCAAAATGAAAGGATTGAGTGAGGCTCTGTTCTTTTTGCTTTCTTATCAGTAATTTCAGGAAAATTCTTTGCTGATATCACGAAAGTTGCGGAGCGATTGGAGATTTATTCGGACTCTGAGAAATCCGAAAAATTCTTTGGAAAGACAAGAGATTACTGGGAGAAGAAAGTGCGTGATATGAATGATGATTCCTTCTCAGTCCAAGTTATGAACGGAGAGACCGGAGAATATTCTCTCAGATTCAGAATCTTCGCAACAAATAACACGCGATTCATCCAAGAATTGACTGATTCCATGACGCATCTTTAGGCTGACCCCCTGTTTTCTCTACGATTTTCGAAGGTCCTTGGGTAGGTCTCTCACGAGCCCGAGTTATGGGGTCAGTAGATCAAAGATGTCTCCAGGAGGTCACGTCAAAGTTAGTCGTTGAGGCTCGATTTTTCTCAATTATCTAAGTTCAGGAAAGAGCTAGGTAAAAGTTTTTTGGACTAAATGTAGCATTTCTCGAGTACTTTCAGGGTAAATTTTTGTTTTGTCTGATTTTTCAAAACTGCGGATATTGGGCGCTATTTAAGCTCACAGGTACGGGTCAAAAATTCTACATAGTCAGTGAGATCGGGGTCGTCGAGAGCTTTCGATTGGTGTATATAAAGTCGAAAATCCAGGGGGCTTTGTACGAATTAGCCTCAATATGGCGAAAATTTGACAAATTTTAGACCTGGGATAGGCTAGACAGTGGTAGATCAAAGAGAGGTCGCGACGAGTCTCCTAAATTGCACTTGATCTACCTGAATTTCTCGCTTCAGGAACGGTCAATCACTGTGAAACCGTTATCAGTGAATTCAGGGTGTCGAGATGATTTCAACAGTGTCTTCAAAATTGTGAAAATCGAGAGTTTGGAATTATCGATTTTCTATCTTACGTGACCTCTTTTTTGATCTACCACTGTCTAGCCTAACCCAGGTCTAAAAATTGCCCAATTTTCGCGATTTCCGGGCTAATTCATACAAGGCCCCCTGGAATTTCGACTTTATATACATCAATCGAAAGCTCTCGACGAGCCCGATCTCACTGACTATGTAGAATTTTTGACCCGTACCTGTGAGCTTAAATAGCGCCCAATATCCGCAGTTTTGAAAAATCAGACAAAACAAAAATTTACCCTGAAAGTACTCGAGAAATGCTACATTTAGTCCAAAAAACTTTTTCCTAGCTCTTTCCTGAACTTAGATAATTGAGGAAAATCGAGCCTCAACGACTAACTTTGACGTGACCTCCTGGAGACATCTTTGATCTACTGACCCCATAACTCGGGCTCGTGAGAGACCTACCCAAGGACCTTCGAAAATCGTAGAGAAAACAGGGGGTCAGCCTAAAGGTGCGTCATGGGCCGGCCTATTTCAGTGAAATCTTAGCTGAAACGCGTGATAATCTCGCACACTGAATATTTTATTTACGTGTCGAATAAACTGTCACTTTCTAAATACATGGGAACACTTTTCTATGAAACTACTTATTCCATGCTCAAGAATGATTCGTATAATAGTATATAATACGTTTTATTCAATCCGCACATAACCGAAATTTGCTTGGTTTTTTTCATAGGCGCATATACTTTGTATGATTACAGTGAGCGATTATTACAAGTGGGGAACGGGACGGGGGAAGGATCTACTAACAATTCCAAGAGAATAATAAACGACTTGTGAGTATGGCACTGAGAGAAGGTCGCTATGAAGGGGAGGGATGCACTCTAGCGATTGAACACAATCTATGACTGTATTACAGTCAAACGGGATGGGCACCGTAACCGCCGCTGGAGCAGATACGGTATTCGTCAACGGAGTGTATACGGTACGGGCGAGATAGGCTCAAAGGGTACTGTAGGGGAGGGGATACGGTAATACGGGGTCAGGGTAGTATACACGGTATGCGAGAGAAGAAAATGTTTGCTGTACACGAATCGAGAGAAAGAGAGAAAAGGCGATCTGTTTCGACAATTTGACACGATTTACGTACAAATTAAGTTATGAATTAATAATAGTATCTTTGTGTTATTTCTTAGGTCAGCATCTATCGTTATACAGACAACGGTCTATTGGCACAGATCGGAGAGAGGGAGGGAGGTCCTAGCACGAAAGGGAGGAGGGAATACTGTAGACTCCTCAGGGGCAAGGAGAGTGAATATCTATTGGCACGAGAAGGGGATGAGGTTGACTACCGTGTTAGACGTCACTGAAAATAGAATATATTTAGCGATGGATTACGTTTTCAGAGCCAGTAGTAGAAAATGTTGGTACTCACGAGGTCTCTAGTTGATTATCCATGATGAATCGCAGAAGCTCCTTTTTACAGTTTATTGCTGCCTGCAATGCGAGGAGTTCCGGATCTGATTAGAAGCAGTGAATAATGTGATCGGACCATCACGAACATACAACACTTGCGGCGAATGGGCTACGATTGTGGGAAAATCTGGGTCGAAATTCTCTAGGTTACAACTCTGGCCATCCATACACGTTTGGCACAGTATTTCGTTGTCCTTCATGTCATATTTCACTAACCTGAGCAGTATCTACGGTGTTGTTGTTTAGCGGGGGTGGAGGAAGGGAATCGGGAAGGGGAGGGGGAGGGGATGAACCAGAGGAGGAAGTGGAAGTGGTCGAGAGGGGTGGAGACTGCTTCGTGATGGTACACGAACCTGCAATGGATGGTTCTTATTTTCAGATAGTTTTATTATGTCTACTATAGGTATTGGAGCATCCATTGACTTCGTGATTGATTCATTTCTGAAGTACTATATGTGAAACATTCTTTTTTTGCACAGAATTCTCTCGAATATTATTCTTATCTATCATTTCCATTAGATCCTTGACATATTTTACAAATCAATAAAAATTTCGTAAATGTAACTCACCCGTCTCAGTGGCGGATACAACCGTCGCATCATGGTCTAGTGAGATGCTGAGAGTGGATTGGGATGACGACGTCGATGGAAGAATGGGCTCTCCCCCAATTGAGATATTCGAGATATGATGGCAAGAGGATAGCTGAAAAATCGACACACTCATCTACCGTATATCCCACACAGAAAAGTGCACCACGACTACAGTATCCCGGCCACCGCACACACACACACCGCGACGACGCACGCACATACCGTAGCCACAGCCACAGCCGCACCACACACACAACACCACCACACGCAGAGTGAGAAATGAGAGAATAGCGGAGAGCGGATAGATTGAGAGAACCAGCGATGAAGAAAGGGACTGGACGACTGGACAGGGAAAGGAAACTACCGGCACAGGCGGAAATATTCTACTGACTCTCTCCATTTCACATGCTCTCTCGTTGGTCAGAGAGGGCGAGAGAGCACGCGAAATGGAGAGAGTCAGACGAAGAGCGAAAGATGAAGAAGAAGAAGAGGGTGCTCGCGCGCAGCTCACTACAGTATCTCACTCTGCGTGTGGGGTGGTGTGATGCTTGTGTGTGGTGTGGCTTACGGTAGGGAATGTCGGCGGGTGGTGTGGCACGGAGAGGCGGAGGGGATACGGTAGGAAGAGCGGGCAGGTCAAAAGCGTGCCTCGTCGATGGTTGGTTCGAGGGTGGATGAGGCGGAGGAAACTCCTGATGTTGACGAGGCAAATGATTCAGATGAGGCCGCAGTTGAGGATTGAGATGAACGACGTGTCTGAAGAGAATGGAAGATAGCGATAGAGATAGAAGAGAGAGGAAGGGTGGGGCATTGCTCTATACTTGCTGACAATCAAGAGAAAAGTGGGTGGCAAATCGATAGAGTTAGATACGATTACTCGGAAAGGGTGCTGGGGTAGGGTATGACTACGGTAGGATACAGTACCTGCTCGTTCAATCGGGAGATCTTTCCTCGACTCGTATTCACTGCGGAGCTCACGTTCCAGGAGAATCTGAAAATAGAGCGTATTTTTAAATTCATAACTCGATAACTCGATATGTTTCACAATTCCTTGACATTCGTGATATCTCACAAATTTCAATGACTTCACGATGCCAGCGTTCAAAATTATTATCAATCAATTCTTACCTCTTGAGTATTCCACCGGGAATGGATCCCTTCGACTTCGGCACGTCGATGCCATCCGATGTGTGGTAGCGCTTCTCGAAACGGCGATGACCTAACAATTATCGATCAGTTACCGTACATCTACCGTATTCTAGCGACACCAGAATTTGCTCTCCTTTCAGAAGGAAAAGCCCATTTCACTCACCATTACTGCATCCTTCTCCTCTCTCCTCTTCCTCCGCAGTTACCAATAGGGCGGGCGAATGGGATGTTACACTCTCGCAATCGGGCGATCCCGTGAGAGCGGGAGAACCGGATCGAGGAGTTCCACGAGCGGAATCGGAGTAACGGACGGAATCAAGGGGAGTATTGCGACCACCCGTGACAAGGGGAGAGGAACGACCTGAAATCATCATTATCTCGGTCTGTTTGTTGACCAATCAATCATTCATCCTACGAAAATAGCTGGATGGCAAGAATGGTCAATAAAAAGCGACGATACGAGTTAGACCAAAAGTAAAGCTTGAAAAAATAAATCACCTTGCGATCCCTGTGGTGTTCCTCTTCCACTGATCTCTACCGTATGCCTCCTGAGGGGCGACGGACTCCTACTCCTTCTCTTCTCTTCAACTCCATTGCACGATTCACCAATCTCCGGTCCGGACGAGTTTGATCGACTCCTCGACTGTTTCACTGAAATTAGAACCTTGTTGAATTTTCGACTAGCGACGTTCCGTAATTCGCACCAAGGCAAGACGCACTAACCCGGACTATCACCGCTTCCCGGCTGGATTGCCAAATGGAGGTCGATGGATGACTTGCTCGTCGAGATCGGGGCAGCTACACAGGATGCCACACTCAATTTCTGGCCCGCACGAGGAGGAAGACGTGCCTCGGAATGTCCGCCTGAAGAGGGAGAAGGTGAGGAATGCATTAGTTTAGCGAAAAAGGAATATATGCGTCGAATAGGTTTCACGATTAGCTCTTAGTCTTCTGAGAACATATTGAGTCAGTAATGTGTAGGGTTGATCGTTCGGCTTTCGGAACGGCCGAATGAGAGTGATCAAAATTGCCTCGTTCCGGAATTGATTCAATTAGCGCTCGGAATGAGTTCGGACAATGAACTAATTGGATTTCTCATTCCGGAACGGCCATTGTTCGACTCTCGGCCGTTCCGAAGTGAGGGGATAATTGGATCAATAGTTGGGAATTCCGTCATTCCGTTCCGAACGATCAACCCTAGTAATGTGCTCCTATCGCTTTAAAAAAACTTGATTCCCTTTCTTACCTCTGTCCAACTGCTCCGTTGACGACACAACGCCTGCCTTCCTCAACTCCGCCACTGCAATGGTGTGCTCATTAAGAAACGTCGTCTATCACAATTTCAACAAGGCGACAATTAGTAAAAGCCGTACGCGTATGGTGGTGTGCCTGCTGGGCTGCGACCGCTTGCGAGTCCATGCTCGAGCTCTTTCGGTGCACGCTGCCCATCATCGGGGGCATCATTGGCATCATGGGAGGGAGGGTTCCTGATATTACGGTAGTCACACTCTGCTCGTCAATCGACAACTGATTTAATTCACTCACCAGCAGATGCGGACGATCCCATCGTGCCGTAGCCGTTCGACGAGCCATCGAGGAAGAGTCGCGTGGTGCCACTGAATACGGTAGATTAGGAAACGTCGTCTTGTCGAAATTTGAACAGGACATTATTTGGTATTCGTCGACCACCACAACACACTCACTCACCCTCGTCTGTCGTTCGTTGCCTGCGTGAGCGCCATGAACTCGTCCTGCGCGTACCGAATCATCTCGATCCACCGCCTGCAATTAGCAATTCTTACTCTGCACCGGGGCGACGTTTCCCATCTCGCCACACCACGCCCGCACTCACTTGGTGTCATCAGCCACGCCGGTGGTGACGAGGAACACGTTGGAGGGCCCGAACTCGTTGCCGTACACAAGGTAGAAGTTTGTGGCTGCAAATGGTGTGGTGTTATAGTAAACGTCGTCTGTTCAAATTTTGACAGGGCGACGAATAGTAGACGTCGCTCAACTCACTGAGTGTCTCGTGGGGCATGGCGCAGATCTTGGTGATGTGCATGGGCGGACGGGCGATTCGAAGACGATCGGAACCCTTCTTCGTCAATCGACACATTAGGAAGAGATCGGTGAAGATGAAGCAGACGACGTCCATCTACAATCGAATGGATCGATGATGATTTTTTTTATAAAATAGTAATCGGCAAGGAGAGAGTGCTCCCGGAATATGGTCGGGTAAAACACAGAAGAGCCAGGACTACTTGCTCATTCGTCAAACCTTCTCAATTGCTCAACAGCGTTTCGTATATGTTTCAGGATACTCAGAAAGTTGTGAATATTTTTGTTGCAGTGATCGTCTCTTCAGCGTTTTCATAAAAACGAAAAAAATAGCATACCTTGGGTGCATTCTTTCCCTCCTTGACCTTGATTTCTCCCTTGAGGAGAACTTTTCTGTGCTGGAGAAGGAAGGGCATCGGCTGGACGAGATTGATGAAGGGTGCGCGGGTTAGGCACACCTGAAATTAATTATTTAATAAATAAAAACAATTTTGCTATTTTTTAACCTTGTTTTTCACAAAGCAACACGTTATTTTCCAGGAATTCCCCGAGAGTGAGATCATCGGACTAATAAGCTTCGTTGCAGGGGATCTGTCGAGCTTCAACTTTTTCTCTTGTTATGACAACTTGTTTTTCCTTGTCGACCTCAAATAGACCCACTGAGACATGGATGAGATATTTTTCTACTTCCTTGCAAGAATATGTCACAACAAAGGAACTACAAGAAGTTCACACAGGAAGTGCGCGAGTCTATCTTGGGTGCCTCAGAGACCCACAACATCCGATAGACTTTGAGGATTTGCTGTTGTCTTGTTTTCATCAGTCTCGTATTTGGTCTTTGCTCTGTTATAGTCTTTATTTCAAGTATTCTGACAGTCTACTGAGCATGAAAACAGAAAGCCAGACTCGCTCGGTGCATCTGTTTTGTCTGTGAACGAGGACATCCCTGGTAAGCTACAGAGAATCTACAGGCTGCTCAACCCCCTTCGGAAATTGAATAAGATGCCACAAAAACAGTCCAGAAAACGGATAGAGGACACGCAGAGATCTATGGATAAATGCTTCAACAACAACCCTTGCAGTTGCTTGCGCAAATATGTTTCACCCAGTTTGCATATTCTCATGTTCAAGACACATTTCGATGAACTGCCCCATTCCCATATAATAGCAATACTGACCCTCTCAGCCTCATCGAAGTCGATGTAATCACATCCATCGATACTCATCATGATCGTCGTCAACTTCGATCTCAGATCCTTGTTGTCCAATTCGTAATTCAGTCTGCAAGGAAGAAAGTCAGTTCTCGATTGGACAGACGACAACCGTACCTGTGACTGGCGGCATTGGCCTCATCGATCATTCGCTGCAGGGACAGTCGCTCCTCTGGGTCAGTGGAGTTCTTGAGGACCGCCTAGAAATCGATAAATACAGTATCTACCGTATCCTAACAACAACTATGACGTAGGCTTTCCCGTGTCAGGTTCACACACTATAGCTGGTGGCCAGAGATCGAAGGCGTAAAAATAATAATAGCTCAAATATTCTCACGTTGAGACAAATGCTGTATCGGGTGATGTGCTGCATGGGATAAGTAGTGATCGTTTCGACGAATTTGAGTCGCTTCATTCGATCCTGCTGCTCTACCCACTGAAAATTAGTTAATTATCACTTAGAAACTCAGAAAACATGAAGCAGAGATGGCACGCGTAGATGATTTAAAGGCTCTGTCTACGATATTTATGTGTCTACAGACATCTGAGATACGTGTCGTGAATTATTACTACTGTAACATCATTTTCCCCACACGTCCGAAGTAAACAAGACCCTTTCATCCTCTCGCTCATCAAAGATCTTCTCGTTTCGACTTTTACACTCGGCCGACTTTCACTGTCGCTACTCGTGGGAAATTAGCGTGAATTACTAATGATCAGTAAACTCTTGAAACTCCACTCTACTCTTCTCGAGAAACTTCTGAGTAATCACCTCAACAAACTCCTTGAAGAGATTGTTCTCCTTCAGCTGCCTCTGAATGTACCCTCGATCGTGCTCAACGTGCAGTTTGATGTAGTAATCGGCCCATTCTGCAATTTTCGGAAATTTAGGCTCCGCCCCTTTTCCACATCGTTCTCACCAGCGATCCTCTCGAAGCCAGGCCACAAGTCGAGCGGGTTCAGCGGAGCGCCGGATAACCTGAACTTGATATTGCATGACGACATTTTTCCTAATAGTCGCGCTGTCAAAATTTGCGACAGGCGACGTTTCCTAACAAGCACACCACGTACCTGGATGATTCGAGCATGGGCAGCACGGCAGTCTTCCAGAAGCAGAGATGGCACGCGTAGAGATCAGAGTAGTTACAGAACACCTGGTGATTATCGATTAGGGTACTGTAGCTAATCGATTACCGTACCCCATAAGTATCGATCTCTTGGAGGAATCCATGCTTGTTCTTGAGCTCATTGAGATATCTCTTGAGATCGTCCATATGTCGCAGATGCTGCAAAGAGATTATTATTCCTTCTCTTGTATTCATCTTCTATCCCTCTTCTGTTCCACTATTCATGGAATGCGAGGGTGGTAAGGGGGTATTGCTTTCCTCCTTCCATCTCAGATCTCATTCCTTCCCTTGCTAACTTCCCCTTCTTCTTCATTCTCTATGATTCTGCTTCGCTCGAGTGCTACTGCGCACGATTTTCTCACGGTTTTCACAGAATCAGTGGAGGAAAGAGGGGAAGAATTCCATCGGTGAAACGGCAACTAATGATGAAAGGAAAGGAAGAAATTGACGAGTCGTGAGAAAAGAAAGGATCGGAATAAGTGGCGAAATCAACATGTTTTTAACTATGCGTGCGGAAGTTGCTCGGGCATATTTCGTTGAGTTTCAAGCATTCTTCACGTGGCTAAAAAGAAGAAACGGTCGATGACATAGATGGAGTCGTTTGAAAATATCACAAACCTCGAGATAATTCCACTCTGTCAGGACGATCTCCCAGATTGCAGCCTGCTGCTTCTGCGCCAGCAACGGCAGTTTCTGTAATAATAGTGTGTTCGATGGTGCATCCGTCGACGAGGTTTCCCAAACGTCGGCATCGCACTCACCTCATGGTCCTTGACGATCTGCTGCCAGTTCTCCTCTAGGGAGAGGATTTCGGGCGCGCGAGAGGCGGAAGTTTCTTTCAGCGTCTTCAGTGCGTTCAGCATCTCGATTTTCTGCAGAGCATGCACTTTTCTCGTCTGACTCTCTTCGTTTCGCACACTCTCTCGCTTTCTCTAGCCTGTCTTCTGATCACGTCATGGTACGGTATTCCCCATTCTTCTATCCATTCCTATTGTTTTCCTGCTTGTTCCTTCTCCATTCAGTGCTCTCTGGACAGTAGTTACTGAGGGTTCCCTAGACCATTTTGAGTGCAAGAATCAAGAAAACATCGTCGTACCTTTCCGAAGAAGAGAGATATCCTCGTGGATGTGGTGGATCGTGCTCTTCTCGATCCTCCATTGTCATCTCCTCCATCAGAGCAGCCGGGCTCGTCACCGAACGACGAACCTTCTCTGCAAGAAATCGATAATTATGATGGATTCCGAGGTTACGGTATTTTGAAAACTCGATATTGTTATTGTGTTTCAGGGATGGGTTTCTGAGTTAATGCAGATCTTTCGAGCATGCTTCTCGCGCCTCGAACTTCGATTTGACCAGATGTTTCATTGTTTCAGCTGTTCTGCCATTTTTTGTTGCACAAAAGTGGCTGTTTCTCCATCACTTTTCGTCTGTTTTTGTACTGTCTCTCATTGCCTTTTCCACTTGTTTCCCAATTATCCGCCTCTTTTCCTCCCCCTCTTTTTGTCTTATCTCTAATCAAATCACGAGTCTCATCTCTCACAACACTTCACCCATCCTCCTCCTTCTCCTTCACTCAAAGTGCGCGCTAATTGCTCAATCCTCACTATCGCTAACATCCATCTCTCTTTCCTTCTTCCTTGGGGATGGATTTCGATTCTCTCTTCTATTCTAGTCGTCATGAAAATGGATTGTTCGCCAGAGAGCTTGCAATACCTAAGAAGAGAATGGAGATGGGGATGGAAAACACGCAGCATATGTGAAATAATGCGAAATGGAGAATTACAGACGACGGCGGAAAACGCAATCATCTCTGAGGGGAGAGAGAAAGGGTCGAGAATGTCAAACAATGTCTATCTATCCATCTGCATCCCTCGTCTCCCCTCATCTCAACACAACCCATCATAATTGAGTTTGGGCAGGGGCTAAAGTCCCCTCTTCTCCTGTTACTCTCTACACATACATCTCACTTCTCTCTTCCTTCTACGGGATAAAAAGATCCGCAGCGTGTCAAAAACAATAGTCGCAGACACAATGAAAGAATATCACCCTTGGAAACTCGGCGGTTTCCGAAACGACCGATTACAAAAAGTTCTTGTTTTTTACCAGATTTTTATATTTTCGCATGTTGTTGTCTTATGGATCACAGATCTTTTCGAAGAAGGGAAAGAGTGAGGAATGAGTTTCGAGGAGGAATTCACGGGTTTAAATTCCCATGGGTCTCATGAGCGTTGCGAGCGTGCGAGAAAAGCGAAAGAAGAGGGGGCAATAGCCCAACTTTTCCCTTCTTTTTCTTCTTTTTTCATCTGCTTCTGTTCAGCCTTTCTTTGCGGGGCTTTTCAACGGGGAAGTTGCTGTAGAAATTTGAATGGAAAAACGCGTAGAGGACTAATTTAATTTCCAGGAACGATTTTGTCGTGCAGAAGAAAAAAAGAAAAGAAGAGACGTGAATAGGGTTGAGAAGGCGAGTCATTTCGAGAGACGACAACGACGACACAATTTTAATCCATTTCCCCTTCATTTCGCACATGGCGTCAGAGTAATTGAGTCTGTTTTCACTCATATCCTCCTGGAGGTTCCATTCGACTCGGTTCATCAGATAAAGAGAGAGAAGCTCACGTGAGGAAAAGAGGCTATTCATCATCCATCAGACCAATTCATTATTGGTATATTGTCCATCCCAATCTACCACCTATTCACGATACTCAGATCGGATCGATCTAATGCGTCATTACAAGAGGGAAGCCTATCTCTCGATGAAATGATAGATCTTATGGCAATGTGTCATTCCCCCCTTCTCTTCACCCAAACAACGCACCCTCAGGGATTTCTTCGAAATTTCTAAAACTCTCGATGACGTCTGTGCCCTCCAGCTAGGGCTGCAAGAAATGACTCTCCTCTTTTTGCGTGTTCTCTCGCCTCTCTGGCCTATGAGAGAGTGTACAAATGAGGAGAAGATCTATTACGAAGCCCCTACGTTCTAGTGAGCGAGATAGTGTATGAACCGAGGAGAATCATCCTCCATACCTCTGTAGATTCTCTCTGCTCCTCGAGCTGTCCATATCCTCTGATCCTCCGTTGCTGCCCCGTGATTCGCTTTGCTGTCGGTGCTTCGCCTGCAATACGTCGGCTACAGGAACCATTCATCACCCTTGGTGCACCATCCTCCACACCACGCCTGCAAAGGCGACGGATACTAATCGTCGCCCTCGCCACACCACCCTACACACCACCATTTCCCTACGGCCCAGCACGCGCGCGTCAGTCTGTCTCTGTCTCGTCCCCCTTTTTTCCTTCCTCGACAAAACACCGAAAAGGATAGACGAAGCAGTAAGAGGAAGCAACAGACAGACGGAAGAGAGGAAGGAAGAGGGGGAGGGAGACTGTAACGGGATTAATTCAGAGCGAGAAGGAGGACGATGTTACGAGATATATGCTGCCAAGAGAGTTGGGTATAATCATGATGGGAATATTTCAACATAAGACATGTCAAAAATCGCGCAGTTCAGTGCAGGTGCAACACACGTTCCTCAGCCCTAGCAAAGACTTGAATTGTTCGTTACCACAAGATGCAGCGCCGAAGCCGTTTTCCTCAGTAGAATGACCCTCTTTGCAAGTGTCCAATCGGGAAGGAGACTTGGCTGAGGGAGAGAATGGCGATGATTGGAGACATCGGGAGGATTCAGGGAAGATGACGATGGACATCCTCCATCCACAGTTGATGTTGATGATGCGGGACTGATTCTCGGGGACGGGGCAGGTGATGGAGAGAGAAGATTAACCCGTTGCATCGTCCTTGTCATCGATGAGGACGATGAAATGGCCTTCTGAAGCCTCGACGTCGTCCTCTACGACGACGTGCTTCACGCGTTGTGAGTAAGAGCCAGAGGAGGAAAGGAGAAGGGGAAGGAAAGGGGGCGGAGTCTCGATCCCCCGCTATCTTTTCGGCGCGCCGTGAGCTAGTGAGAAGAGCCTTTCACAGATGAGGGGGAGAATAACATGACACGAAAAGGGAGAAGTTAGAGGGATGTCCGAAAGGACGATAAGTGGCTGTTTGTTATTGTTATTGTTTTGGTTATAGAGCAGTTGGGTTGTTTTGAAAGCATAGAACGAAAGGGCTGTGAAGGAGGAGGCCTCCTCTTGAATAGGGGAATGAGATTGGGACAGATTGGGCAAATTGGGTGCATGCAAGGAGAGGGGGTTGCGTTTCAGAACTCTAAAACGAGCGATGCGATGGAATAAAATGTGGACGCAGATTTGTGATGCTTCTCCGGTTTGAGCTGTCCATCACAAATTCTGACAGTTCTGCGTCGAAAACACGGAATATCCGCTCGGATATTCTCCTAATCCCCGATGATTCCATATGAAATTCGAATGATGAATTGATTATGACCCAGACCTCACAAAAAGTGAGCAATCTCTCACAAATTCCGATTCAGTTGAAAGCGATCGGATGGTGGGCGAGACTGTGAGAGTGAGCCGAAAGGAAATAGTTGGAAAGAATGTGATGAAGAAAGTGAGGGGGGAAGGCCGTTCGATTTCCAATTTGGTACGGATATGAATAGGAGGGAGAAGGGGAAGGAGGGGATGGAGGAATGGAAAGAGTGGCTATCGAAGGGAGTTCAAGTGTGTGCGAGGCTAGCCCAAGGATACTTTTTGTCACCCGACTATATCGAGTCTTCCCACGGTTCGCTCGGCTACGTCACACTATTTCATACGTGATTTTGTGCCAACCTTTGGCCGAAAACAGCTGCTCTATTTTCAGGTTTGCTATGCTTTTCGTTCGCTGTTGCGTTCCTTCTATTACCCGCTTTCATTTTTTGCCAAACCTCGTTTGAAATGAGACGCTATCCCTATAGATCCCATGTCCAATCAACGCATCGCTTTTCATGTTACCGATCCTATCTACATCCCAGTCAAAACACCGAAAAAATCCGATTTTCTAAATCGAAGTGCCCTTTTTTGCGCGTCATCCATCAGAAATAATACCCAAACAAGCGAGAAATGCGCATTTTCATTCTCATTTTCCCCGTTCGAGCTCTTCGTTCTTCTTCTGAATCACCATTGAAAACCGTGCAGGTAGAGGTTGAGGGTTAGGGAATGAATCAGCTGGGCCAATAATACCTTTCCCGACCCACACTCTCACGTTCTTCCACTATCTCTTTCGATCTGATTGGGGAAAGAATGTTGACGAGTCAGCCCTACCTAAACCTCCTTCGCGAGTGAATGATAGTGAAGTGAAACCCTTTCTAAACATCCCGCCTCATTCAGCCCCATTCATTCATTAGGGAGTGAATTGAAGCCAGACCTCCAATTATTCAGTAGTTATAGGAACAGACTCCCGCTATTTATGACTTGCATACGAGAATATTAGAACATCCCAATCTTTGCGTGAATTAGGCATCAAATATCAACTGTTAGCAAAGATAAGGTTTCGAATGATGAATCACGGGGAAAAATGAGAGCGAGTGGATAAAGGAACTGTCAAGTCGGAGACGTGCAATTGAGTGTGGAGAATGGACAAGTGGGAAAGACTTAGGCGGAGATTCGAGAGCGCAATTTGATTCGAGACACTCAATTTCCGCGATTGTTGAAAGCGACGGCTAAAAATGGGCTGCAAACGGTACACAACCTGTACAATTTAACGATACGTAATCGATCTCCATTTAACCCAATCTTTCCTCCCACTCTGCTACCTTTTTTGCGTACTCTTTACTCCCACGCTTATCTGACGTAATCGGTCGGTGGTTTGACCAAGATACCAATCCTTGATTAGCTATTCACCAATAGCTACAGGAGGTGAAAAACAATAACAACAACAAGGAAAAACAACGCAGTCGCTTACCATTTTTGCATTGGCGAAGCTGGCCTTTCTCATGACGGCATCGGCAGAGATCTTCCTACTCGGTCTGTCTGCATTAGAATCGTCCATTGAATGAGCTGATCGAGTATGACGACCCATTCGCATCCCTTTCCCTGCAATATATACATTTTAGTCAGAGATGATGAGAGATCGAGGCAATTTGAGAGAGTGCAGAGATTTTACTTTTCTCATTAGAACTCTCTCGTCAGCTAGAATAGACGAGAGGGCAGGGGATTTGGAGAGAGTGGAGGAGAAATTTGGAGTGAATAGTCAACTGATTGAACACGTGCAGATCAGGGAAACGGTGAGGCTAACGAGCCGTGCTTTGAGGAGGGAAGGGAGTGATTAGTGGTGAGGATGTTAGGGATGGACTCGTAGAATGAATGGACACAAGAATCTGTGCAGTGAATGTATGTACGTGCAATATGCAATACGTATGGGATAAGGGACGGACTTCCAGAATTTTGTATTTCACTAGACGAACCGACAAGAAGCACCATCACAGAACAAGACAAGTGGACTCGGATAGTCTCCTATAACTCTTAGCCGAACTTACGTCGAAATGATGCTCGAATGACCTCGATGGATAAATGGTCCATCATATAAGAGGGATCGTCTAGAAGCGGACAGTTCGGCATTAGACTCATCGATGGAATGAATGAGAGAAGAAGAAGGAGAAGAGAAGAAGTGATAAGAAGGTGGGAAGCCATTGGATAATTCTCAGAAGATTTATGAGCAGTCTCTTCGTTGTAAATGGTCTATGGTGATCAGAGAAAGTGAGAGATAAGGGCAAATTAGGAGATTGTGATTGGTGATCACGAAAGGCTGCACGGGAAGGAAATGATAAACAGATGGATGAGCATGCTGTTAGAGGGGCACCGGAAGGAGTTAGGACACGAAGTAAAATGTTATGGGCACTTAACGATGAACTTCATGAAGTCTTACCACGCAAATATCCCGTTGATGATAGATACCCCGTCTCCACTAGAGTTCCCAGTGTATCCTCCATCCTCGGCAAGTCAATGCAGTGAAATGGCTAAGACCGAGGGCGGAGGAGGGGAGATAATGTTTACGGTAGTCAGCCAGTTAGCCCAACCCCCTCTAACTGATGCCATAATCGATCAGGAAATCGACAGTTATGAATTCAGTGGAGCCCATGTCACATTCCGGAACGTCAACGACTAATGGATAGCAGAAGAAGATGATGAAGCAATGTTGACGAAGTAGAGTAAGACATCAATACCGCATAACTGAATAAGCAAAGAGCGGTGATCTATGTTCGACAAGGCAGTGAAACTAGTGAATGGGAATGAAATCTGTGAAGTCTAATCATTCTAATAGATTCATCTCTTTCATCTGATGACGATGGGCTTGCGCGAGATCAGCCGAAGCCTTACGAGAAGAAAAATGAGAGGAGGAGGGACGAAGCGAGTTATTAGTGCAATGCGAGATGATAGAGTTGACTAATAGCCCCATGGATTCTGTCCTAGAGCCCAATTATGCTCCGTGCAGCGAAAGTATTCTACTACTGCTGCAACAGAGGAAGAACGAAAGATACTGGGTCGAAGAGGCCATGAATATCATAGTAAAAGATGCGGGGAAGACAGAGGGAGGGGGAGTATATCATCTATTCATTCCCTATCTGGAAGCAGCTCTCGTGTGAAGAGAGTAACTCAAGTCGTGGGATACTCGATCGATGAGAAGGGGAAGAAGGAGCATGACTATGGGATCGAAAAAGGGTAGACTGAGTGGAGGAATAACATCACTCTTTCACACGAGGAGATCAGTGGAGCAATTCACTTGTGACTATTTCGAAAATCAGAAATCAGCGAGATCATCGACACCTATCGACTCCTAATGAACGCATCGGGCATTATCTTGATCCCTCTTATCCCTTCGAAAAGGCTTCGAGAAAACTCGCGAAGGAGATTTACGGAAAAGTCGGGGCTGGAAAATATTTGTCGGTGGACGAAAGGAGGGATTCCAAAAGGGAGCGAGTGGGTTATTCGTAGCCGCCTGTTATTGCATTTGAAGAGGACTCTTAGAGAACAAACGCGCCCGTTCACAATGAAGTTCCGAATTTCGTATTTCCGTAGTCTACCGACACATTCTTTCTGCGATGAATGGGAGAATCGTGATCGAAGATCACTGCACGAAGAATGGTTCTTAGCAAAAGCGCTTCTTCGCCTACATCCGTGCTATTAAATTAAATTAGCAGCAAAGTCTGCATTTGCACAGAACGAAAAGGTGCGAATTTGATTAGACGAAGGGCTTTGAGAAGGGGAGAAATGTAGACGAAATAAGGGCGAAACAACTTGCGTAGTCTCGAGAAACTCCGGCCTTCTATGGCTAATGAGAAAGAGGAAACCGTCTGATGGCGTTGTTAGAGAAGTAATTGACGATCTTCCGAGTTCAGAACACGAGAAATACGGTATAGAGCCCTGCGGGTTCTATTCCCGACTGCTCGAAGCCACGATGGAATAATCCTTCTGGAGGCGTTCCCAGTCAGTCCCTCCAACCTCATTACTCTGTGTGGATTTGTACTTACTCTCCACTCCTCATCATCTATCAATTCTTCTAATCGACAAGGGATCAAGAGGAATGAAGAGGGACGAGACCTGGGCGGATTTCCATTCGGCTAAGGGTGAGAAGGCGAGAGCTCAATAGTGCGACTCGAGTCTCTGATGCAGCGGCTTCGACAGCAAAACAATCCGCCATCCACAGACTAATTACGAGCTCAAGTCCGCACAGGAGAAAAAAGACACGGAGAATTTCGCTGTTTTTCCAGGCCCATTTCAGAGGGTCGAACAACGGGAAAGAAGGAGAAGAAGGGGAATGGGATGCGGCGGGCTTAGAAGATTGGAAATGACTCGAGAAGGAGGACGGAAAACAGAACAGGAGAGGGAAATGGGGAGGAGGAGCGGAACCCACGCATTCAGGTGCAGAGAGGGAATTGTTGTGATAGGATAGGAGCCAAATGAAGAGACCACGTCAGGGTCGATGATCACAATACTCTTCAAGATCGTGAGGTACCAAAAGAGCACGAGTCTATTGGAGCCGGCTACAGTGATGATCAGTAAACAATAGCCTTCAATGGTTACTGAAGACAGGCTAGGAGTCTATAGTCTATAGTCTATAGCCAATCGGTGCAGAACAATCATAGTTGAGAAAGAGACGACTCAAAAGATCACGAACTACTGTAATCAGTAATGATCAGCACACAACCTCTTCAGCGGTTATTGAAAACAGTCAATGAGTGCATAGACAATAGGCGAAAGAGAATCTGAAGTGCTCAGAAAGGGGAGAACCTAAAGATCGCCGGTTCTCAAAACCCAGGAAGGAAGAAAAGGCAGTGCTGAAACACGCACGAGTGTCTCTTGAAGTGAGTAGTGATCTGCACGGGGCAAGAAATAGAGGGGGAAGAATACAAACAAACAGGCGCCCTTTCCTTCCCTCGGGGCGCCCCGCGTGTGAGACGGAGAGGTTCCATTCAGAGGGACGGAAGAGGGGGAAACAATGGGGATGTACGAGCATCATCGAGTGATTCAATGGGAGGAAGAGGAGTTCCTGGATTGACTGCACGGGATCTGGATATCTACATCTAACTATGCGTGCGGATTGCTCCGCTTCCCGGTTTCTTGCTTGATCGAAGGGGAAGATTGCTCGGCTCGTGTCAATTCGGCTATTAATTCTGCATCCGTTGCCACTAAGAATGCACGTAAGAATTTAAGAATGCACGAAACCTATTTCACATCACGATCTACAATGACTTTGTGAGCACGGGGAAGAAGCAAAACACGGAAATACGTGCTACTGAGTGCCCTCAGAAGTCTCACTTTGTCGCTATCGTTGAGCTTCACCAGCTACGTCAACTACAGTGCACGAAGGGCCGCAATTATGGGCAGTGAGTGAATTTGCCTTTGTACCCTTTCACCCACCGGTTTCGCCCCGTCATGCAGTCTATAGGTTCACGTACCCATAGCCTACTACGCTAAGTACTCTCTGATGAGTGGGGCGCAATAGGGGCAATTTAGTCAGAGGAGGGGTAGATCAAGCTAGTTTGGAGGGGCAGTCAGTCGATTAACCCCGGTGGCCGTTAGTGGGAACTCCTACGCGTCTGTGCTGCATGAAGTGAGGGTCTGCACGGAATTCTGAGTGGATAAGGGGATGATATCGGGGGGAGATTTCCGGATCTGAAGGGATCTCTTTCACTGTAGTATGGTTTCAATATTCAAGCAGATACTACCTAGATTGACGCAAGTATCAAAGAACGACGAAAGTTGTCGTGGAATAATATCTTCAGTGGATCGAGAGAGGCGAGGAAGGATACGAGGAACTTGAAATGATTACCGGAAGTTACTCTCGAATGGAAAGTTCTTACCAGGCGCCGGTGCTTCCAAGTAGGTCATCATTATTGAAGGAGAGGTGTAGCAAATGGAATGACCAGGAGGAAAGGCTGGATGGGGGAGGAGTCCGGAGGGGAAGAAAAGGCAGAGACTCGTCGAACACAGATTTCCTCCTCCGTGTTCTGTTCCTATTCTCTTCTCATCGCTGAGAGATTCCCTTTAACGGGAAAAGAGAGGAGAGATGAAGAATCTCTTCAGGATCTGCCGAGATTTCTCTGCACAAACTGTCAGAAAGACCGTGTTGATTCGACGCGGAAAACAACTGAGAAGAAAAAAAGCGAAATGAGCGGCGAAATGATAGAAAAAAGAGGGGGAAGGAAGGGGGGAGGGAAAATGACTGCCAACGAGAAGTTTCCGAACGGGGTTTTCTCTTCTCTTCGCCTCCCCCGGACACTGAAATTGGCCCCCAAATGCGATTGGGTGGTGCAGAAGCAACAACGATGTAGAGGAAAAGAGGAAGTGGACGGAGAAGTGTCCGTCGATCTCTGTCTCTCTCCAATCCGCCTGATCTCTCGTCGTCTCTGACGAAAACGGCGTGAAATCGAGAACATTGCTCTGCAAGGACCGGAGAAATGTCAGAAACCCTTGATGTTTACACGCGCTGACTTTTCGATGAAAGCGCAGAAGGCTTCGCGATTACGCCTAATCTTTTCCAATAATTGGGTTTAGCCAACGCATTTAATCGAGAGATTATCAAGAGATAAGGTCCAGTGATCCTACAACCTTTCAGAATACTTATCACTGACGAAGGAAAAAATCTCCCGATCGATGATAATAATCTGTGCGGAACTAGCGACTAGAGATCAAAGATCACTTTACCATTGAACAGCACTAGGGCCGTCTCTGCCCGGGTGAATCTTGCCCTTCTGGAGAGCGGCGACGAAAGCATTCCTGCGGTGAGTGAGAGAGGAAGATCGACGAGTGAAGAATACAGGTCTGTTAGAATGAACACTGATCAGTGAGGAAGCACGAAAAAATGAAGAGAAAGATTCGTCAGACAGCCCAACACGATGGCGAGAATGAAAATACAATGAACGATACGAAGGATTGTTCATCCTGACCTCCCTACTTGCTCTAAAACGATAGCGAGAATGAAACTGCAGACACGAAAAACAAGGATTGAGGAAGGGGAGAAATAACTGCGATTCCCCTCGTGGAAGATGCATTAATGAGGGCATTAGGCATAATTCGCAGCGTGTCTTGCAGTCGGCACGTCGCCCCATTGGGAATATTCCCGTCCCGATTCGGGAATATTCACCCGAGAAGATAAGGAAGACATTCGACTTGTTTCTCGGTAGTGAAACTACTGTTCCAACGATTCCCTTGGGACTACGCTGCAGGGTTTCGCGCACTCAGGGAGTTCGAAAGAGGCAATGATGGATGGTTCGAGCAAAGTTGGCGCTAAAACTAGAGATTGCGCAGAAAAAAGTTCGGGTAACCGTCTCTCACGTTCTTTCTCTGGCAAAAGTGTGTGGAATGAAGAGACGATTACCCGTATTCCAAATGCCATCGCAGGAATTCGTTTTCTGCAGTGTAGGAGGGAGGGGTGAGGAATGATCGTGGATTCTGCCGTGTATCCGATTTCCAACCCTCCAATCTGAGTGATTCCGCCCATTTCCAGAAGACATCGTCGACGATGGAAGAAATGCAGACGTTGCAACACGCGAGACTCGCAGAAATCTTGCTATTCCAAGAGATCCCCAACCCATTTCCAGACCTGGATTAATTATGGAGAGATTCCTCCTAGGATTCTGAGAGACTTTAGGCCTACGATTCCCTCATTCCTTTTCGCCGAACGTTTCTAAGGGCAACAAAGTGACATCTGATTGATGCCCTTCACATTGAATTCAGACACGAGAAAGAGCCGCCCTCTCGGATTGACTCTTTTCGTGAGAGGAAGAAGAAGAAGCAGAGCTAAGGTCTATGAGCCTATGAGAGAGATGAAAGAGAGGACTCTTCCTCCTTTCTCTTCCAACAATTTCAAGAGATTTCCAAGAGAAACTTCGACGACGCGAAATAAATCGGAGAGACAGAGGAAGAGGATCATTACTGGAGGAGATATGTAATAGTAAAGTAGCTTCAGACGATACATTCAAGCATGACTCATCATAACAGCACAACAACATTGATAATACGGCTAGAAATGAGTCAGAGAAGGTGAAAGGAAGTCACGAGCGTGCTTATCCAGAAGAGCAATTTAGAGATTAGTAGTGCAATGGCAAGGTTAGGAGGGTACTTTGGCCCTACCGGAAAGGCAAACCGGGGGTCAAAAAGTGTCGGTGAGTGCAGTAGTGAAAGTTGTGACAGAAATCACCGAGTTTCGGTGTAAGGAAGGAAGCTTGTACGGCATTGTTTTCGGCACATTCTACGTGTTGAATGGCTCTTGAACCGTTCAACGATCAGGGTACAGAGGGAATGGAGATAGTGTGAGCATGCAATGCAGCAATGAATGCATACGGCACTACAGAAGAGCAGAGAACAAGGGTGGAATAGTCTGACCATGAGATCCATGAATGAATTCATACCTCGTACGATGATCTTTTGACCGACGAGACACGAGACATCGGCATTGTAGGGAATGGGAGTGGACGATTTATCGAGGAAGAATTCAACTTGATCGAGACCAAGACCGCGTTGTTTGAGACGACCTGAAAGTAAATTGAGGATTATTTTAATATTTTCAGCTTTATACCTAATCAAACCAGGACTCATTGAGCAAGAATATTTCGTCCGAAGAAGATTACTCTGTGAAACATAACTGGACCAATGAAAATCATCCGTATTCCCAAGTCCAAAACGGTATATCCAAAGCCATCCAATGCTCTCGAATTAACTTTGCGATCTCCGATATACGAATTTAGCCGCACTCGCTTATTTGCCTTCTTCTCTTGCACTCAAATCTCGTAAATAACCGCGAATATTTTATGCTTTCGTTCTTTTTTGCGCGACAGAACGCTCGCGCGCTCTTTGTAGTACCAATTCCGGGAGGGAAATATGCGATAGGACGAAGAATAAGGAGAATCTCCGCTCTTTCAGTTTTAACGCAGCAGCCCCTGTCTATTCCTCCTCTGAGAATCATCAGCGATTCTAGTGCAAATATCTCTCCCAGGGAGAAGGAAACTCGGGTCCTCTCAGCCTCACATTTGAGGTGCTACCATTACGAATCTTCAGGCTTTAGCTATTTCTTCTATGAGCGCAATCGCTAATTGAAGAAGCCGAATCTGCCCTATGGATGTTGTCACTTTCAAGTCGAAAGGTCAGCCCATCACATGCTAAATTGACCCGCGCTCTTTCACAGAATAAAGCCAGTTATCGATCGCCTACCGTACCTTTGAGATATTCAGGCAGTAGACCATCGAGTGATCTACTCATCATCGCCGCTAGCGTGACTGTACGCATTTCATCGAGTACTGTAGCTCCGACTACGGTAGATACGGTAGTAGTCCCGGAGGAGGTCGAAGGGGGTGGATCCGCGCTACACTGGGGTTCCATTGGAGGGGTCGGGGAGGTTTCTGGTGTTCACGAACTTATGAGAAGGGCGAGAGAAAAGAAGAAGGGTAGGAGAAGAAGAAAGGGAAGAAAAGGAAGGGACGAGATAGAAGGGAAGAAGAAGAGGAGACGGCCCGCCCCCTATCAGAAGGGGAACAACGATCCAGAGGAGGGGATATGGAAGAAGGGGGAAGGAAGGAGGAGAGGGAGGGAGATGCTGGCTATGAATCGACGATGATTTCCCGTGTATCTCAACACACTAACACATAGGTGAATACCACTCTAATTCGCGGTTCCTGGTACAATTACTACGCACTAGTCTTTACAGAATTTTGCTGAGCTTTGGTCCATTATGATCTCTTCCAGATTGAATTACCCCTGTTGTCTGAGAAAATTCTGTTGATTCCGCGCAGACTTTCCTGTTACTTTCGCTATTTCTCATAAGCTTCAGTGCAAGTCGACGCACTTTCCAGCATCAAGTCTGCCCTACCATTTACCAGGGGGCACAATTCACTTTTCCTGGGTCTATTAATATTTTCCTACTTCAATCGAACATAATACACAATTGATGTCTTGCGCCAATTTGAATGGCCTTTGAAACATATCCAATTCACAGATAATTTCGAAATTCAAAACCTCACCTTCAACAACATCCTTGAGTGATTTGCCCGGTGTGATCATCACTCGTTCCACGTTTTCCTCATCTCGATCCTGCAATTTAATTATTTTTTTATTATATTACTTTATTATTGTATTATTCTGTTCCCTTGTTTCTTCCTTATGTCTACTTATTTTCATCTCGTCTCCTTCTCTATTTCGGGAGATCCTCAAGAGGAGCGGCCTTCTGACTTTCAAGTTTTGTATTCCCATTACATTGCTGCTCAGCTCTCTAGACAACAACTCAAAATCGTCTCTCTCTTGACTCTTGAGAAGAAACGTTCATTGCCTCTCGCATATGGCAAGTTGCCCCTTCTATCCCGTTGGACTCTCTCCATCTGAGTGGTCTCTAGAGATCAGAGACACGAGATAGCATGCAAAATGAAGAGAGTGTCTCTACTCGCTCGTGAAGAGTACCCTCAGGGGATGGGAAGAGATGAGAGTTATGAGAGAGGAGAAGAGGGGATATCATAGACAAAGAAGGGAAGATTCTCGTCTCTTTTCTTTCCACACTTCCACTCGAATCACGCATCAAAATCTGAGAAGCGCCCGTTTTCACCACGCAAAAGAAACGAGTTCGAGATCCGGACTATGATCTACACTTTTACTCACTAGTTACCGATCGGTTACCGGGACCAGGATTCGTACAGGGCACAATTTCCGACTTACATATCGCATATTCAAAAGCGTTATTGTAATATCTACGTCTAGCAGTAGTCCTAACTGGGGGACCCCCCTATCAAGCGTTGTCGTCACAAAACAGCAATAAAATATCTTGACGTAAATTAAAACCTTTTTCTCATGCCAAAAAACATGCGAATTGATACTTCTTACAGTAATCGTTCACCTCAAACTGTACGAAGATGAAGTTGAGATCATTGGGAAGGATGGAATCGAATCGACGATCGTCGAAATCCATCGAAGTTTGGTGAAAGCGATTCTGCAAAGATCAAAGATCAATATTATACAACCATACTTCTAATTTCGCCCTAAGTGACTTCTCGTCAACGGGTGCTATGGGTGGAACGAATAATTACTGATGACGCAACATCGGAACAACATTTTGGAGATTGGTGACAGGCCTTTTTGACGCGTAAGAAGTGCGGGGGAGTGACAGGGGAAAGGTTGAGGGAAGTGAAGGGCCGAGAAGGAAAGAGGGAAGGGAAGGAAACATCCTTGCCCGGATTTCACTATCTATTCTCTCTCCTTATTATTATCCCCTTCCCGTTCACTCCTCCGTTTCACTTTCTAACCTGAGGCGACTTTATGACAAATAATCGAGAGTTCTCTCCGATGAGACTGGTGATAGAGAGAGGAGAGGGATAAGGGGAAGAGCGGGAATCAACCAAGTGAAAGGAAGAGATGCGAAATCGCCCGCAAATTGGAACGAGAAGATGAGTGAATAACAATTCATTGGGAAACCTCAGCTGATTTGAACCCTTTTAGTCCCTTGGATCAATTCAATTTCCCCTAGCGAGCATTAATAATTTAGTGCGCGGAAAGCTGGAAGTTTCACGTGGAAAGAATCGATGAAAGTTCATCAATATTCGATGGAGTGAAATCTGAGCGCGATCGAAGGCTTTGCAGACTAGAAAACGCGCACTGAATAAGAAATATAATACTCAAGGAAAGGTAAGTAAAGCGGAATCGCAGCATGACAGTATCTATAATTACAGTCACTTCAAAGCAACCGTGCGATTGGAGGTGATAGTTATCTCCACCTACTCAGCTTCCACCTGATAGAACGAATTTTCTACGGGGTAGGTCACAACGGGCCGTAAGGATCATTTCAAGAATGGCTCTCAATCCCACGCATATAAACTGCAGAGATGAGATTGAATCTGCCCACTTCTCAAGTCGTCTCGAGAAAATTCGAAGACGATAACGAGAATTTGAACACGTGCGGCGCCTAGAGTCAATGCAAGTCAGCAGCTGAAGGAGAGAGGTCATCGGAACTAGAAAATCATTCCTATTTTTATGAATTCTGTATCACATCCCAGCGCTATCAAGATGCCAAATCATCTCCGTTCATCTGTAAATTAATTCTACCTTCGGATCGGGCGTTTTCGTCCTTTTCGCGGGTGGTCGAAACACGGGTCGGACGGTTTTCAGGCTCATTCGAAGGGAGGGGAATACTATGGAAGCAGCTAGCTATCAGCTCTCAACTGATAGGGAGAAGAGGAGAAGGGAACGGAAAGTGCGGAGTGACCCGAATTTGATCGAGAGATAGAGGGAGAGAAAAAGTAAGCTTATCTCGGGAGAGATAATGAACGGAACCGGGGGATGGATCAGTAGTCGGTCTGCTTCCCCTCTCAAGTCCCCATCCACTCATGATCACAAAGTGTTTCTTCCTTCACAGCGATGGCCACATGGAATTGGGTTAGTGCTCTCCCCTTCCTTCCTCCTGAGCATATTAGGCAGTTTATTGTGAGGAAGAGTTGCAAGTGAGTGCCCTCTCAATGGGACGAAGCAGATTGAATTCAGTTGTGAAGAGGAGAAGAGAAGGACAACAATAGGAAGTGTCAAGAGAAGGACGAGCAAAGGAATCAATGTGCAGCGAGCAATCCTATTAGACTACGCAGCAGAAGTGACCAAGACCTACAGCAGGCTCAGAAGGGAAAAATCGATATCTGGTACCGTACCAGCATTGTTACCGTAGTCGTCAGGTCGATGGGCGTCCGGGGCAGGCCTCTGGGCGGTCCATGGGGATAGCGAACGGAGGGTCTCGCATGGAAACTGACGCAATGGCGTACGGTAGGTACGGTAGGTTGATGGTACATCTACCGTAGTATGGAGGGGTACTGTAGATTCGTTACTTGCAGCAGCAGTATGGGGATCAACTGATGGGAGATGGGAAGGGGGATGGGGGATGGGGATTTAGGCTCTTCTTGGTCGGGAGGAGCCGCAAGGATGTGATGATCACCCGTAGGGAGGAGATGGCCGGATGAATTGGGACGGGAGAGGGGAGAGGGAGGAGGCAGAGAGTGGGGGGATATGAGAGAAGTGACAATCATAACAGTGATAAGTGAGAAGATGAGATAAGGTACAAACTGGATTGATGATATTGAGATGGAATTGAAACGGGATTAGAATGGAGGTGAGAATGTTCGAGACTAGGAGATACTACGGTGAGAATGTTCAGGAAGGTTCAGTCGGACTAGAGCAGTCAAAGAATGTGCGACTCTATTCATCACTTGACTTGCCTATTGAAATTGCCAATAACGACTATGGAACATGCTGGACCATGCATCAAATTCTGCCTAGCAATCACGCAGAATTTTTTCTATTTCAAACTATCGTCCAATTTCAACATCGCCGCCCGCAAAGTGCAGAATATGAAAAGGCGGTGCAACATATTCGAACAGGTGACGAATAAACGGTTCCTCCTAGAGACCACTCAAAATAGAGAGAAAGTCGCATTCTTCCCTCTCTCCATTCTAAGCCATTCGACCTCCACAATGCACGCGAGTGCAAAATAAAGGGATGATCGGAGGAGAGGAGGAGTGAATCAGTGACTAGATAGTAGAGAGAGATGGAACACGCACGAAAGACGAGTTAATAGAGGAGAAGGTTGAGAGTAACTCTCTCGCTAGAGGGGAGAAAGTAATTGACAAGCAACGATTATGGTCACTTATCGATCACTTATTCATCCTGACAGCTACCGTAACCTCCACCGTAATCATTACTGTAGTCGAGATTAGCCTCGTTTTTCGTCCCTTCTCAAGTCTTCTAATCCAATCAGTGGGGATCATCACTATCTCTTCCTCTTTCTTGCGCGTTTTTCGAATTTGCTGCTAGTGAAAATGAGCTAAAGAGGGGGTCGTAAAATGAGTAGCGTGAGACGCGACGGAGCAAAGAGTTCTGCTGAGATAAAAGGAAAGCGGACCGTGCTAAAACGAGGTAATTACATAAATTAGGCCCCGCTCTCCAACATTTGGGACGGCTACGGTAGGTCTCAAAATGGGCGAAAACGAGTGGAAATCATGTGGAAACGTGGCGCAAAACGCGCAGGTTGATCATTTCCTATTGGCCCTCAGGGCCCCCTTTCTCTCTCTCCCTCTAACCTTTGCTCGCTCCCGTTTTGGAATTGAATCAATCCGCCCTGAGCCATCAGCCATTAGAGGGCAAGAGAGACTGTGCATATCTCGGAGAGGGCAAACAGGCAGAGAGAGCGAGAGAGTGTATGGATCGAGGAGGGCCCAGACAGAAAGCGAAAGGAGCGACGAGAGAGTGTGCGAAATGAGGAGAGCGGAGGGTTGAAACCGCCCCCTGAGGCGAAGAATTCGGGTTGCGCTGTCTGGCGCTCTCTTCCTTTCCCGTGCTCTCTCGTCGGTCAGAGAGTGCGAGATAGTACGGGAAATGATGAGAGTATTGTTCTTGCCCGATCACTACTTATTGAGATGGAGAGAGAGAGAGGTGAAGGAGGGGAGATGAAACGAGAATGGGATGGTTATTAGCAGAGGGCTAAGAGTGAAGAGATTGAGTGAATGAGTGGGAGAGAGGAGGGAGGGGTGACCTCTCTACGCCCAAAATCACTGTAAGAGCGAGGCAGATCGAACCTAATGGAAATAACAGCGTGCCGCGGTGTACCGAGGTGGTTGAAACATCACATCGTTAAAGATATGGCTAACCTAATGGAGAAAGTATGTTGGTATTTTCATCATTCTGAATGAGTGACAACATTCTATTGCTCATCATTGAACGGGAGGTTTGCTATCAGATATGTTTCAGAAGTTCTATTTCCAGGAAAGTGATGAGCGTCGTTTGATTAAATGTAGCCAAACATTGAATAAATACCAATATGAGAAAAAAATCGCTTTTCGATGCTATTTTTCCTATTCTATGAGCGCTTATGAAATATCTGCACAAGTCAATAACGTGCAATTTCGAAGCTCGCATTCGAATTACATGGGAAAAAAGGGGGGATAAATAACTGACACTGCTCATATTCTCCGTCCAAATCAGCGATGGTCTCCTCGATCTCTGCCTTCCAATAGAAGACATGGCGAAGGTTGGAAGGAGCGGGGGAGGAGGAACCTCACCTTCCTCAAAATTTCTACATCGATCATGATTTCTTTCCAAGGAATACCGAAAAAATGAATTTCCACCGAAATTTCACTCATTATCTTTTGCAAAATCAGGTAGGTTTCAGTTGCGGCACATCCATTGCAATTGTGTGGAACATTCAATGGCATGTAGTCGAATGATGCAAAAAAAATCAATAATAATCTGACCTGATAGATGACAGGGAGTGACGGTCGTCGACTACGCTCCAATCGACGAAGGACGTCCTCCCGAAGGGATCTGAAGAAGGAGATTATTGATTTATTGATTGATAAGGACGATGGACTGGCTAGGTTTGGCGTCGCTCGCCTTAGAAAAAGCCTGCATCTCTTGCTTTTATAAATAAAGATGTGACAATGCATCTACAGGAAGATCTAGACCGGAACCAGGAAGGAAGCACACAAACAATACGAACCCCATCGTGCTGCCAATATGAGCGCGTCTTTGCTGTCCCGACACAACTAAGTTGAACTAGGAGCTGCCTGCTGCTGGTCAATTGTATTAGCAGTGAACTGGGGGAAGGAGAAGGAGGAACGTTGCCTTTTACTGCCTTCTATTGACTCGCCCCATCAATCATTGCAACACGCTCCGCCTATCAATGCTCCTCCTGGCGTTTTTGATTCACTAATGGTTTCGAAACAACTGCAACGCACAGGAGATGCACAGGAGCATTTCAACGAGGAGTAGGTTGCACAAAAATATTTTTAAAAACCAACCCCATCCTGATGTCTATCGGAGCGCCACAGCTCCTGGCAACGCAATTTCACTTTTCGATAGTATGCTGCTTTCTCTCTCTCGACTATTTGCCAGCTGCTTCAAAAATGCGGATAATCTTTCGGGGGAATCTCTCTCTGGCAATTTCTCCTCGGCCCCGCAGAACACTCAAGAAGCGTGCGAAATGTCGACGTCTCTTCATTCCACGTGATCTCTCGCCCTGTCTGACTGACTAGAGAGTGTGAGGAATGAAGAGAGCGCCGTCTAGAAGATGTTCGAGATTCGAGATGCGCTCGACTCAAATAAAATGGTTCGAGAGAAGGGGAGGGGAAATCATCCCTTCCTTCCTAGCCGATCACTACATTTCCTACTGTTTTTCAAAAAAATAGACACTTTCCACTAGCTCAGAAAACAGTTACAACCATGGAATCGCGTCTTTTGTGACGCAAGAACGGTTGCAATATGAATAGACACGTTGATTTCGTAGAAGCGCTACAGAAACAGAACATGGAAGTGGAGAATATGGGGAGGAACGAGTGAATCTCAGTCTCCCCCTTCCCCTCGAAATGTCTCCCTCCCCTCTACCACACAGATTGAGAGTGGGATCTACAGCCGGACGGAAATTAATGACCTCATCTTTGCATAATCAGAAGCAGAGTCTCTCCCACTCCTCCCCCTCTCTCTTCCCTCCCTCCATGAGTCCGAATGAAAAATGGCCCCCGGAACGTCAAGCTCGAAATTGTCCACTACGGTTCATTGAATTGAAGAGGGTGGGATTGATTCTTAGGGTTGATAGTGCAATGCTAATTTTGCAGATTAGCCCCTCTGATCCCTGCTGAAGTCACTTTTCTCCCCAATCGTTCGCTACGTAAGCTAATCAACTGAGACGGGCCAAGCATATCGACGGTTAGAGTGTGCGAGAGAGCGTGCGATCTGGAGAGAATTAGAGAAGTGCTCTCGCTCTCTCCAATCTACTTGATCCCTAGCAGGTCAGAGAAGACGAGAGAGTATGGGGAATGGAGAGAGTTAGACGCTGAATGAATGAATGCTGTCAGGTGCGGCATCTCACGATTTGATGGGCAACACAAGAGAAGAGAAGAGGAGGAGACGGCTGTTTGTTTTTCTCGAAGCTACGCTGCAATCGCAAAATATATACCGAAGCGGCGTGTCTCTCTCCGTTTAGTGCACTCTCACGGCGGTTAGACAGTACTAGAGACTATGCAAGACTATGAGAGTTCTTACGTGGCCGAGGAATTTCGCCGAAAGGCCGGCAGCGGCATACGGTAGTTCGATAGGTCGGTAGGTCACGACTATGGAAGAGTGAGGGAGGAGGGAGCAAGGACTTAGGAGGAGGAGGAGGAGGAGGAGGAGGAGAAAGAAGAAGAAGGAGAAGAAAAGGCAGAGCAAAGGAGATTCAGATGCGCAGTGAGAGAGAGGAAGAAAGACGGGGAATTCTTTCTGTACTATACTGGCTAACTCTTCCCTTTATGGTCAGACGGCATATGATAACAGGAAAAGACGAGAGATTGAGACTATTTGTATTCATTGTCTAATCCCCGGAGACATTATTAATGTAAAATACAAGAATATTGTGAAAACACGAACCGCGATGGCTGATCTTCACTCACACGTCGCGGCTTGACTTTAGAGTCTGAAATTTAATTATTTTAATATTTTTAGAAACGTAGGCATTTATCCTAACATTAGGCAAGAAGCCTGCAAAATGGAATCATTATGAAGGAAATTTGGGTTCAGTTCAGATGGGAAAGAAGAGAAAGGTGTGGATTGAAACAACGCTCTTTTTGTATTTGCTCGATCCGGGAAGTTTGAAGGTTTTCCCATTGGGTATCGGGTGTGAAATGAGAGAAAATGGAAATTGGAGAGATTGAGAGAAATGCTCATTCACACTTGCACACAAATGAAAAGTGTGTGGAACGGAGTCCTGAGTAGAAACAGGAAGAAGAAAGGAAAGAAGAAGAAAGGGAAGAGATCGGTCAAGAGGATGAGAGCACTTATTAATACTCGTTACCTGCGTGTAGGAAGTATCTACTAGGGAAAGTACTGATCAGGAAGAGAGATCAAAGATCAATCATTACCCTAACCAAATTCGAAATTCCTCTACTCACCGTCCTTGCTTGAGCTGCCCAACCAGTGCGGTCGAAGGGTGCCCAAATCCTGCAAAGAATATATTCAAATATGCTTTTTAGCAACAAAAAGGGCATGTAACACGTGAAAATCCTATAAATATCCCTAGAAAAAGTACGAATGTCGGTCCAAAAAAGGGTCATGGCACTAGTGGTCACTTCCTCTCTCGTTCCTCGGGTAGATCATTGGGGTGGAAGGGAATCTCGAACAGAGGAGAAGGGAAGTAGAGTAGATAGAAAGAGAAATGAGGGGATTACTAGTATCTATTCCACTCGAGTTTAGGGACGCGTACACGTTTTTCAGTTGGGAAAATGCTTGAGAAATTTTGATAAGAGGCCAAAAATGTAGGGTGATCAGAGGGCAACAACAGCTCTGAATGTGAAGTGAGCATGGAATGAGAATTATAGGGAGATAAAAGTCTTCGAGAAAAGGCTGGGCCATAACACGAAGTAGTATCGAGGCTTACTCGACTACCTTCGTACACGTTCAAACTCGCGAGAGGGGCGACTCTCGCGCAAGCACCGGAACTGCACACGTAATGTGATATCGGAAGGACAATCGTCTGCACTCTCTCCATTTCCCATGCTCTCTCGTCTTCTCTGACTGCTTATGGACAATGGGAAATTAGGACGAGAGTGTGAAGTAGAACAAAGGAGAGTAAGTGAAGGGAGTAGATGCGTATCTATTACTGGTGAGGTGAGTCCGAATTGGTATCAGCAGGGATGAACATTCCTATCTCAATACTGCATGATTATTTCGAAAAGACACTCGTTTCGCCATAATCTGTGAGAAACGATGCAAAAATGGTGACTCGAGAACATAAATCTATGACTACACGCTCAAAATAAGGTTGAAACCCGCAAGAATGCAATGATTCACCACACTGCGCAACTCTTCCCCTTTCACAATCTCGACTAAATCTGCCCCCGAGTGAGGGAGAGGGGGGCATTGAGGTCATTTCACTCCCTCACTCAATACTCACTCATAATTTCATTCTCCCTCCTACCCGTTCAGTCTCAGAACTGGAATAGAGAGAGAGAGAAGGGAACCAATCAGATTTGGAATTGATGACTGCAAGATAGAGATCGTTATGCTCAGAGAGAAGGAAAGGGTTGTGCAAACCACCCACAACATTCCTGAACCACTTTGGGGGGCGGTCTCTCGATTGCGAGTGATCTCTCGTCGGTCAGAGCGACGAGATAGTGTGCGAATCGAGGAGAGAGTCAGAGAGGTCCATTACGGTCTGATTAGCTCAAGCGTGAAATAAAAGCGGCGCGCGTAATTTGTGTTTGTTTCTGTGGATGAGATGGGGGTCCATCCAAGGTTGAGAGGAGAAATAATGACCGGAAAAGAGCGAAAGTGGGGAGGGAAGAGGGAAGTAAAGGTCTGATTCTCAAAAAATCAGCGTGCTCTCTCGCCTTTCAGACAGATAGAGAGAGCATTGCCAAAGGAGAGACGGGGGGATAAGTATAAGCCAGTTATTTATGTTGTTATTCTCGATTGTTCGATGTTCGTAGTGGAACTATGACTGATTATTTCTTGTGTTTCGAGCGCGTGCCCAGAAAAAAAATCCTATTTACCTATCTCTGTGCCGTTTCTTCAAAGAACACGATCAAAAACAACGGGTTTCTCGTCTCGTAAATTACGATCCGCGAGATCTGACAGATTTCAATGGAGAAGTGATCAACAGAGAGATCAAGGGTCCAGGGGGGATCAAAATGAGACATCTCAAGAACTGGAGAGGCTGTGATTCAATAGCTTTGCCAGTTCAGAAATCGCATTGTGAGGGTGGGGAAACAACAGAAATCAGAGAGCGAAGACGAGGAGACAGTTGTTAGAAGGAAGAGAAGGGAGTAATCGGATCTCGCGCTATGAGGAAGAGGAGGAGGAACAGAACTTCGAGGTAGGGAAGGAAGGAGGAACGGATCGAGAATTATATGACTAAGGAGCACGTGATTCCCATCATTATTTTCAGCAAAATTCAGAAAATGGACGCTCCGAGCCTCATCAAAACGCTGCAAACCATGTGCGAATGCGGAACAGCACGATCGCAGTGGAGGTTGTATCCGTGGCTACAGAGTGATTCGTGTTCCCGGAGTTATGACGCTTACAAGGATACAGAATGGCTACACCCGTACTGGCACAAATATTCAGTTGGAGTAAAGTGGGAAATGCTTCGAGGAAATGCTCACTTGAGGGGGGATAGGGAGTGCGTGTGTTAGTGTGGGAATGCCTATCAATATCAAGTGCGGCGGGGGAATGGGAGAAAGGGTAGAAACTAAAGTTCTTAGAGCTAGGAAAGTTTGACTGTCTGAAAGCAAGTGAATGAAAATATTTTTTATTGTTTTCTGCGCTTTTTGTATCTCTTCAACAGCCGACAGTACTCACAATGAACAAATTTGTTATCCCCTCTGAACTATCCAGTACAGAATCAACGGCACAGGTAAAGGAACTGAAAGAAACAAGTGAATGGAAGTATCATTGGAGGTAGCTAACGGAGCTAATTAAGAAAGAGAGAGAGTAGACGTTCTCCTTCCTTCCTCTGCTCATCCTCAATGGCTCGACCGATAGTGATCAGAATGAGCGAGAGGAGAGAGGAAGGAAGACAATTGGCCGATGCTTGTCTATGGAATGTAAGGGAAGAAAGAGGAGGAAGATTGAGGAGAGAGAGTGGAGAGAAGGACGGTTTATGAAGGAAGAAGTCATTGATGATTCGAATGAGAGCAGGAATGAAGATGATCATCAATGGGGAAATGACTATGTTGAAAAGAAGAACGGCCCTATGACTCTCCATCTTGATCATATTGAGATCACATTATACTATTATCAACAATTCGTACGTGTTAAAACTAGCAGTCTATTTGAAACAAGAAACCTCCTTTCCACCAGATTGATCAATTCGAGAGGATTACTGCGAAAGGGCATAGATTGGAGTAAAGTATAGAGGGAGAGAAGGGACATCTCGAGTGCTCTCTCATAATCAAATCCCTCCAATCTGTTAGGGATGACGGATGAAAGGATGGCGATGGTCAAGGGAGAGAGAGAGTAGAGTAGAGTTGCGTCATTACAACAGAAGAGACTAGAAGGCAGTAGACGGTTTACGCAGCCCGGATTTACAATTTGTCTTGAGCGTCGCAGAGGGCTTAGAGTAGACAGGAATGCGTCATTTCGAGAGAATTCAGAAATGGGTGGGCGCAAAATTTGAACGACGATGGGTTGAATTTCGCGTATGGTTGAAAACAGGAAACGAGAAAAGCGGTGAAATGACTCATCAAATCTGCAGCGGTGAAAGTTTTCCTGCTATCTAAGGAAGCGAGATTTGATGACTATTCAATTTTGCACATTCGTGCCAGGGAATACCCAGAAGCGTAATCAGGCGCCTATTGATAACCAGATCAATGATTCAAGCGAACGTGACGAGTGAAATTTATCAGGAACTGCCTCTCTCTCCCTCTAACCGTACTAAATTATGCACTATCCACTCGATTATATCGAAATCGGTGCACTATTGCACCGTGATCGGAGAAAAGTGCGAAATAATGACTAAGAACGATTTCTCTCTTGCAATCAGTGCAAATCAACAGCGTGATCAGAGGCAAAGCAGAAAAAAACGTAAGAAGAAGAAGAAGGTGAATGAGAGGTGCGAAGAATGATCAGGAAGTGAATAGCAGGTGTGCAGTGGAAGAGAAGAGGCAGTAGCAAGAGGAGAGGGGCGATAATGGGATGAGCGAATGGGATTGAGACGATGGCCTAAGGGTGGAAGATCAAGGTTACGTCATCAATAGCCAAGTTCAGAACTCCTACGGTAATAGGTGTTCTTCAGGTACAATAGTACTGATTGCCTTCACTCTAGTGCTAAACTGGTAAACTGCCGCTAATTAGAAAAGAAGAACTTGAAGGGGGCGGAGCCTCGTCGAAAATCCAGGACTTCAAGAGCTCCCGTGACTTTTCGAATAGTGAAGCAAGCAAAAAATGGTGTGGGTATACTACCTCGAGGGGGTCCGTAATTTGAGGAAACTGTTGTTTGAG
Organism: Pristionchus arcanus; assembly: GCA_900490705.1. Classification (NCBI taxonomy): domain Eukaryota; kingdom Metazoa; phylum Nematoda; class Chromadorea; order Rhabditida; family Neodiplogasteridae; genus Pristionchus; species Pristionchus arcanus. The sequence goes on along the minus strand of LS486950.1, from coordinate 229,113 downwards.
TGGGAGAGAAAGAGAAGAGAAATGGGAAGCAGAGCTATTGAAGATCAGCGGGGGTGGGAAACTGTTGGTTGTGCACGAAGGAAATTGGAGATTTTGCTTCTATTTTTATGCATTTGCAGAGATTGAGGAACATCTATGGTCTTCCTACGGTAGTGGTAAAATTTCAGATCACGAGACGAAGTATATGTCATTTCTCAATCCCCTTCTTCTCTTCTTGAACGGGGTCGAAATTCCTCACAACTGATTCATCCCTTAGAAAAGATCCGAAGGGTAAATGGTAGAGATGATAAGAGGAGAAAAAAAGAGAGAGGAGGACGTGAGATGAGTAAGGGAGAAAAAGAACGTCATTGAGAAGAAGGAGAAGAAGAGGCTATCGGCGACCGTGAGTATGAGAAACTTATGGGAATTAGCTATTTTAGGAAACGACTCACGAGTTTCAGAATTAGGCATTCACAGTGGATTTTCAGGCGTATTTCAAGAAGGATTTCAAGAACCTATTTGGAATGATCTCTGGATGCAATTCAGAAAATCTCTAATTCAACATTCTTATCTAAAACATTGAGTTTCAAGAGTTTTTCAATAAGGATGAGATTTATTGGTTCTGATCAGAATCACAATGCTGGAAAAACATTTCAATTCAACCCACCTTATCCCAACCCATCTTCGTCTTTCCAATCCTCAACACAACGTCGTCGTCTTCCCTCGACACACTGACTAACTAACCCCCCGTGTCAATATCTTCCCTCTATCTTTCTTACTCTATCTCCAAAAAGGGCACAAAACAGACTGACGTGCTAGATTCCTTCTTCTCAACTCTCCTGTCTCTGCCCCCTTCTCAGATGTCCCCTAAAGGGAAGAGAATGACAAACAAACGGGGCTGAATGTGTGAAAAGCGACGTCGCCATCATCGTCTGACGTCTCTGCACTCTCTCCATTTCCCATGCTCTCTCACCGTCTCTGATCGGCGAGAGATCAGGGGAAATCGAGAGACGCTGACGTAGCTCCGCTCCCATGACCCCGTGAACATTACCATTTGCCTTGGCGCAATTTGAGAATAGCACCGCACCGCCATCCCATTCTCACGCCATTTGTTGTGAGGGTGGTTCAGAGGGGGATCAGATGAGGGAGGAAGAGGAGCAGAAGGAAGGGAAAGAATCGCGGGAATTCAGTGCGAGGGTGGAGAGGATTCTTCCATATATGGAAGCGGCGCCAATTCAGGAAACATTTCGAAAACGAAGGGAAAGGAAATTTCGAAAAAGAAGGGGGTGAATCAGGGAATTGATCAATGAAGCGCTGATTATCTTTCTCCGCTTCGCTCAGCCTTTTCCATAACCGTCCCGAGGAGAGAAAACAAACTCATTGGAAAAACGAGGTTATTTTGCCCGTTGTGGCGACAAGAGAGAAGATTATTACTAGACCGACCGATAGGACAGAGAGGACTATTTGTGGATGGAAGGACGAAGAGAAGGGACGAATTGGATGGGGACTACTGTACTCAACGGCATTTTCCCTCTCTGAATGGGTCTAACAGAGGGAAATTAATGAAAATATGCTTACAGAATACCAATTTAGACTGAGAGTATCCCCACCCTCACTGCCCTTTACAGTCAATACAGTGCATTCCACTCCCCCTGAGGGGCACTCTCCTCGATCTGTACACTCTCTCATCTTCTCTATCCTGTCTGCCCTCTCTCAATATCCCATTATCCCTCTCAATAGCATCTTCGCGCCTCCTCAGCACGCGCACTTCATTTGTTTACCGGTGATGGAAATACGGCAAGAGAGATTACGGGAAATGGAGAGAGCGCAGAGAGTTAGAGACACGAGAAATAGTGTGTGGATCAGAGAGACTGGAGTGAATATCTCAAATTGTCTCTCTCAGCAATTTGAGATATTCACGCATCACCACCGATGTTATGAGAATGACGACATTTCTCATTCTGAGAGCAGGAAATCATAACAAGCCGAGACTGTTCGAGAATGCATTGCAAAGTAGAGGAAAATGACGCGAGAAGAGAGGACGAGAAAAGGAACAAAGTAGAGAAAAGGGACTGAGATACTGAGAGTGATCCTTGAGTTGAAGCAATCAGCGTAATTGGATAACTCTCGTTCACTCTTTCAAGAGCGAGGATCCCTAGGGTCCGTTCCTGAGACATCTAGTACTTTTTGAGGTTACTTACCAGTGATGAGAGTCAGTCTGGGTTGAGCTAGTCTAGTCTAGAGTGCTTGACATACGGGGTCTGGGACACTGATATCACTTGCTACAGAATAAGTGCGCGGTCAGTGATTCCCGTTATGATTGGATAACTTGAGAAGTCATCCATTTCTAACATTACGGGCAAGCTGCTGATCGTCTAGGCATCTATGGCAAGAGTTCCCATCACCTTTATTCCGTCCTGACTTTGCGATAGTCCGATGATAGTAGATGGGCAGTCTCGATAAGGTCTCTCGCATATGGTGAATAGCAGACCTTGTGCCATCCAGACTCTTCTTCACTGAGGTTGACACACACGCGGGCCCACAGTGATCTATGGTGGTCGATCAAGTTGTGAGACGGGAACGAGAACAACCCCTCTGATCTATGAACCCATGTGATCCGACCCGAGAGGAACACAATAATAAGACATCCTCTCTTGAGGGAGTGAGGGGAGTCCTCTTCTCACGCAAAGTTCTCCTATGAATGGACGAGTAGTGTCCATAGGTCGAATGGAATGGAAGGGAACCCCAAGGGGGAACACTTCCGCAAATAGCCCCAGTCTTCACCTGAGAGTGACAGGAAAATGAGTGAAAGAGAGGCAAGATGACTGTGTGATGGGCTAATTTTGGACTGGCAGACAGGAGAACAAATGATTGCGGGAACGGAGACAACAGTACTAGGTCAGAACTGGAGTATGTGAATCAACAATGAGTCTACCCTATCTAGGTAGAAAAGTATCATTGAATGGAAGTCGTAGATCACATAATGATCAAACTGCCTTGCCCTCTCCTAAACCCTTTTCAATCACGTATAAAGGCGGCTTGCACCCCTTTCGAATTGCCTTGAAACACATATGGCTACCTTCTCTAATGAGAGAGAAGTGATCAAGAAGGGAGAAAGGGGAAATTGGGGTGATCTATTGGGGTGTCCCACATATTTGTGGTAATTTATTTCAACGTAATATTCCGAATAGATTACAAAGGGTATCCTTATAATTTATGTTGTTATAGTACACGCTACTCCTAAAGAATTTTATCACGCATCTAAATTCGGGAAGTACTTTCTAATAATGAAGCAATACGCTAAGGTGTCGATTTTTTGTGATATTTTTAAAAAATTGTAAATCAACCGAGAGTAAAGATGGGAATCCCCCGGTTGTGGCAACTACAGTAGGTTAGTCTAAGGTAAAATTCAAAACACTAATACTAGATTTTTCCTCGCGAATGAAGGAAGGCGGTCTAATTGAATCGAAAATGGCATTTCCTGTAGAGCACTTTTTGAAGTTTTTCAACATTTCTCACTTGTTAGCTAGCCGCGCCTTCTCAATTTTTTTCTCACAATATACTGCCTAACCATGTAAGCCAATGGTACACTTTATGTAATATTTTACGGAGTTGGTTTATCTAGACAAAATAATAAGTGCAAAAAAATGATATTTATTTCATATTGATGATGCAATACAATTTCAGAATTCGGATTCATTCTCATTTTGACTATTGCCCACTCAACAGTCGATATTAGTAACACATTTGATTTTAGCTCTTATCGTTATTGAAATTAAGCCCAATATGATTTTATAGAATTTCGCACACTTTTTCTTATATCTTTTGCATACTCTTCATGGCGCGTTGTTTCGTCCTGCTATCAAGTGGAAAAAATAGACGCACTATTCTTCTACGTAGTGTACTTTGTTACCAAACAATTTGATTCATACACGCGGAGATAATATAAAATTCCAAAAATATGTGGGACACCCTAATAATATGCAGCGAGTTAGGAGATGAAGGAGGCAAGTTAGAAGAGTGGCCATGGGTAGAGGAGGTAATAAAAGAAGGCATGCAAGGGGGAGAGAGATAGGAAGAGGAGGAGGATGAATAAGAGGAGTGGTCTCGACTGGTTGACTGAGTGGAAGATCAGAAAAGATCGAGAAGGAGAAAGGAGACAATTACAGGGTGAAGGGCAGAAGCAAACGGGGATTGTAACGGAACTTTACATTCGAATATCTTGAAAGAATATGAACAGCCTTCTGACAGCTTATTCTGGGCAGAGTCCACAAGGAAAAATTGATAAAGTTCTGCAACAATCGTCTGAATTTGGTAGATCACCAGGATAACGCTGGAGAGATGCAGCAATCGAAAACGAATGATCAATCTCACCCAGTGAACACTCCGCCAAAATTTCAGCCTAACACCTAGTTGTATGATAATGATCAATGAATGATCTCAAGATGTTCTGAAGCTTAGCGTAGACAGAGTGGAATTGACCCCCGGAGGATGGGGGCGGTTCTAATATCACACTGAGAAGCGATGCTCTCCGATGCAATGTGAGAAGTGGAACATTGTGAGGGAGAGAGATCAGAGATCGCCTAGAGAGCGTGCTAAACGAGAGAAACCAGACAGGGAGGGGAAATCAGAATGAGAGGGTGGGGATTGAACGGCTGTCGCTAGAGGGGAAGGGAAGGAGGAAGGCAGCAGGTGTGAGAAGAGAAGGAGGAGAGGGAAGGGAAGATGCCTCGGGGGATTGAGAGAAGGAGAAGGGAATAGTGGTGACAACTAAATGAAATGTGCACTTTACGTAACGGTTTTTGAGACTGTATTCGAGGAGATAAACGAATAGTAGGTTAGCAGTTCCGCAAATAGACAATACGATACAATATTTATCAGTGTCGTTTTTTTGGGCTGATCGGGATGGGGAAACAGAAAAAGAGATAAATAAATTAAGTTAAATCATTACTAACCGCCAAATAACTTACTTCAACGAGCTGAGCAGTTGGGTCGATCATGAATATCAATCAGCGATTCATTCCCCTCAACCTATCACCAAGGCAGAAAAGGTGCCAATCAGACGATCAGACTACGAAAAGACAAAGGAATATCTCATTAATTCTTATCACTAATGACCTGGGAAATATTGTGACGAGGAGGTGAATTGCGTGTAGATTTCAACACACCAAACACTGAATAAGCCGAGCAGGCGCAACGAGAAAATGGCGTCAGATCAGTGCGAAATTTGCAACTTTGTGGGAATATCTTGCAAGAATCAGAGATTTCGAAACCACGAATAGCGAGAAGTAAGTTGACAATGAGAGTTTCTAGCGTGATCATCATTAGTTCTCGGTATGTAAAGTTAGAGTAAAGTAGAGGAGTAAACTGACAACTGAAAGGCAGCGCGAGCGGCAAGACTGTGAGTAGTGACAGAAATGGTAGAGAGAGAAAGACAGGGAAGAGATCTGTGCCTTTCCTTTCCCCTCACAGGTACCCCCAAGGGCCATAATTTCCATAATTAGAGTAGGTAGAGGGAGGAGGAGGGGGAGAAGAAAGAGAAAGGGGATAGATGAATAGGCAACTGTGGGGGATAGGCACGGTGGTGCATAGAGAATGAAGGGTAAGGCCAATCCCACCTTGCAAAAATCGAGAAAGAAGGAAGAAACGGGCTCGCAATTTCCCCGGAATAGCTCGATAAATTCCCGAAATCACCAACTCTCCTCGATTCGTGTGCTCTCTCGCCCTCTCTGATTCTCTCTTCGTCTCTTCAATTCCCACAGTCTCTCGTCCCATTTTATCCATTCCACCCTCGCCCGATCGTGTAAAGTTCGCACACAACACGTGTTTTTTTCCCGGATAGATGTGACTAGCCACATTTTCTTCTAAGATTACGGTAGTCTAACATATGCGGTGTTTCTAATTAAATTTCTACATGAGAAATTAGAAAACGTCCATGAATATCTCTGGTTTCTCGTGACTAGTTGTAAATTAGTATGCTGACTAGTTGCTGGCGGATAGGGAGATCACTAGTCAGGGAACTAATTTACAACTAGTCAGCCACTAATTTACTACTAGTCGGGGATAGGCCCCGCCCACTTTTGAAAACGAATAGGTACTGTATTATTGATTGATACCGTATGAGTGATCCTCATACTGTAACTGATCCATGCATGGTAAGACCATGTACGGTAGTCACATTCAAAAGGCTTCCCTGTTGGGGATAGCAGTCGACGGCATCCACACTCGGGAGCC
>LS486950.1:159689-222802 GCA_900490705.1 Pristionchus arcanus | reverse complement strand
ATATCCTCCCAACTAGTTGCTGACTACTTGCTAACAACTAGTCAGCAGCCAACTGATCAGCAACTAGTCAGACTATTAATTTACTACTAGTCAGCTCAGACTCCGCCCACCCCAACTAATTTACTACTAGTCACGAGAAACCAGAGATGGTATAAAAAAGTAAATTCATCCCGTAAATTAAGGCACTTGCTTCTTGCGGGAGATCACTGCTAGACCAGTGATTATTCAAGGATGCGTTAATCGATAAGGAGGATACGGTAATCAATCGATACTCACCCCCGATAGTAGCCGCGATCGTCGCCGCGGCGGTGTGCCCAGCATACTGTAGCCGACGGTCGTCGATTATCGATTGCTTGAGGGGAACGGCAGGATTGCTTCTGAAGAAGGAATTATGAGAAGTGGGGGGGGTGGAGGGAACGGAGCAAATATTGAATGATACAGCGGTTTGGTCGTGTGATAAATATGATACGCGAAAGAGCGATGATGCCTATTTTAGGAATGCGAGAAAGGGCAAAGAATCGGAGATCAGAGTGATTGAACTGGTTGAGTTTCAGAGAGTGCAGATAATAAGTGGATAGGGCACAAACATGATCAATTTCGGATATCCTCTTTATAAACCAATTTATAGCAATAATGAAGGTGATTCTGATCTAGTACGTTTCTCTTCTAACTCGGTTCATCAGACAAGACAGGAATGCGAGAGGGCAAAGAATTAGCATAGAGATCAGACTGATTGAGAGAACGGGTTGAGTTTCAGAGAGTGCAGATTAGGTATGGATCAATCACAGGAATGATTTTTTTTTGCGTTACACGTTTATAAACTAATCAATTGCAATAATAAAGATGATCCTGATCTAGCTCTCCAAACTCGGCTCAACAGAGGGGAGAGAATGGAGCAAGCGCCTGTAACTGTACACGTGCGGATGCATAGAGAGAGAGGGAGAAACGATGACTCTCTCCATTTCACATGATCTCTCGTCGATCAGAGACTACTAGAGAGTGCCTAAACGAAGAGAGTCCAGAGACGAGGGGGATCTAGAGTAGGGCTCAGTGCTCGAGGGGGATTGGAAAGAGAAGAGGTAGGGATGGAATGCGCATCTCTATCCCATCTCTCCATCAATCGAGGGCGTGAAACTCAAACAGAGCTCTATCTAGGTAAGGAGCGATGGGCTTGCAAATTCAAGCAGTTACTTTGCTCTCCATCTTGATAAAGTGGGGCGAGTAATGAGGAACTTCGTGCACTCAGACAATTTTAGAGAGACGGCACTTCCCCTCTCGACGTCGTCGGCATCTGTCTGCATCTGACACGTCCAGAAAGTTACAACTTTTTTGGAATGAACTATGGTCGGAAAGGATGTGAGGTCAATCACTAAACAACACTCAAGGTAAAGATGCATCCACGTCCAGCGATTTTACAGTCATCGGACATCGCTGGGTAGGACCAATCGATTAGGCTGGTTGCAACATCACTGATCATTCATACAAACATCTTTAGAAGCAAGAAAAATGCGAAACGGAGTCAATTTGTGCAAAGACGCCCGGAAAAGTGGAACGGAAGCTCCATTTCGGAAACATTGCTGGTCATTGTGTGCGAGCGTGAGTCTTGCTATTCTCTAAAAGACACACTAAAAATAAACTGAGAAACAACACGGACTGGAAATGGAGCTTGGACCTCGGACTCTAACGGATGGACAGTGTGTGATATCGAGAGATTCAGACAATTCCCAAAAACAAAGAAAATGAAACGCAACGTGGAAAGTCGATCGTCTTCTTCTTACGCTACGTTGTTCGGAGATAGTGGCATTTGAGGGGAAGAAGGGAGGGGGAAAGTAATCGAGAAATCGGAGACGAGCAAAGGTCAATCAGCTTCGTTTTTTTGACGTAATCATCCTGATTCTGACGACGGTTTCGGTCAGAAAAATAGTGAGAACGATATTGAGAGGACCATTCATTCATTCAGGACCATTCAATTATTGGAAGAATCGTCGACTCTCTTCAACACATGATCTTTACTCGATCAGAGGAAGTTAGAGAGCACGTTGAAGGAAGAGAATCAGACACATCTCTTCCATTTTCCTTCCCATTCGCTCCCATGATCATGGGATCATTGTGTTGAAATTGCGAGAAAAGCGCACGAGAACTAAATTGAGAAAAGGGGACGAAAACTCGAATATTATGATGAGAATGAGTGAGTATGATGAGAGCGAATATTGGGGTACGAGGATCGATGGAAGAGTCTATTTGAGGGAAGAGAGGAGGAAGAGGAGAACGGTACACAGACTTGCGCTGCAGGAGGATATGCAAAAAGGGATGAATTTCTGATTGGACACGGGGTGGTCAGACGAGAGGATAGAACCACATCAAGAACGGAAGTCAACGGGTGATTGACAATGGAAAGGTTCTGATCTTTAGAATAGAGCATGTCCTGGTTCAGAATAGTAGCTAAAACAAAAGACAGGCAAGAATTGTATTGTTGTGAATTGAAACTCTACCCTCACCAAAACAGCCCTGAAACAGGAGAAATTGAGACAATCAGCAGACTTCTTGAAGAATCTCCGTTAAATTGGCCACGAAATGTCAGAAATCTCGAGGGGGTGCAGATCAACACTCGAAACATCCACTAATGATCTCTCGTGCCTCCTAAGAATAACACAATCTGGTACAGATGAAGGGCATTTTCACGTGATTATACAACATGTTCACTATAAAAGGTATCACAATAGATATCAAGCCAATAGTCAAAACTTGCTTTGACTGGAACTTCACGAGCAGTCAAAACTAGAGCATATTTCAAAACTGATTCCAATGATGGAATTGGAATAAAAAGGCGGAAGAGAAGAGAAAGAGGAGCACCGCATTGAAGAGCAAGAAGAAGAATATTACACGTCTCGAAAAGCAATAAATCCAGCGAGCGCCCGTGTAAACTCGACGCTTTTCTCGAAAATCCCGGGAATTCCCTGAAATTTCCTCGGGTGCTTCTTCTGCGCCCTTTCCCTGCATTGAAAGAGTCCTTCTTCTAGTTGAACGGAGTCGACGAGCAAGTTTCTCCAATAGAGTTGAGACGACCTCTTCATTCTACCCAGTCTTTCGCTTCTTTGACTGCTTCAATAGCGTGGGAAACGAAGAGACTGCGCGGCTGCGGAGTTTCAAAAGGAGGAAGAATAAAGAGGAGTAACGAGGATATTGTAGTGCTCCCGAGAGAGGAGAATGGAGCAGTGTCTCTTAATCATACCTTATCTCTCGTCGGTCAGAGTGACGAGAGAGCATGGGAAAATGAGAGAGACAGACCATCAAAGGAGGAGAAAAGGAAGAAGGGAGCAACGTGAGTGTCTATGCATCGACGATGAGAGGGAACATAAACTTTTATTCGCGCCTATTTTTGACGGCGTGGAAGGGGAGAAGATCTCTCATCTTTCCGACGTCATCAACAGATCGAAGGTCGCAAAGAATATCATATTACTAATGTTACTCCGTTCCGAACTGAGATGAGCAAAATACGTAAAAAGCTCGGTTTTTTCACGCACTATCTACTGAATGATGGCGAGAAAAGAGGAAAAATTCACTGAAAAGAGTGGTAGGTGGCCCAAAGGGCAGTATCGCACGAATATTCACAGGATTGGGGCTGAATGGTGAATGAGAGAAGGAGGAAAGAGAAGGATTCAGTGAATCTGTGAGAAGAAGAAGTGTAGATCAAACACGCAAGATTCATTAGGATGAGAAAGGGCATGATTAAGGGGGGGGGGGGGTACGTTCCATTGAGTTTATCAATAACAGCAAAAAGATTTATTCAATTTTCCACATCTAGTTTTTTAATTAAAACAAAGTACTGTTTCATGACATCGAAAAACTGTATACATATTTTATAGGAGCTGACCAAACCGCAGTAGCGATTGAGCGGTATTGCAAGTAATTTATAAAACGTTGTCTGTAAAGGTTGTTATGGTACATTCGGAACAAGGATCGGTACTTACGCAGCACTCGGTTGAATCGACTTAGAGGCAATGCAGAGATGCTCAATTTGAACGCCTCTGAGCAGTTCGAAAATTGCGAATTGTGAGGATCCCTCGCAATATTCGATCACTACTTTTTCGATTCTTCTTCCGATGCAGTTTCTCAAGTAATTTACTGTACTTGTTACGCTTGCATCGAAATCTAGCGTGTACTCCTAAATTTTTGTTGGTGTGTTGTTGCTATTGTTGGCTGTTTCGAATGACTCACATTTACACGATATACTTTTACTCTTCCTCTAATCATCTGTGGCGAATGCCTGATGAGCCTCAGCTCAAATAGTTTAGAATTTCTTCCTGTTGGTATTGAAATTTTAAGAGCCATCCAGCCCGATTTTGTACTTTGAACGATCGAATTACATTCTCTCAGGCGAATATTCGTGTCTTGCGATCGTCTGTTTTCGAAATGAACTGGTTGATAAGCTGATTTGCGTACTCTCAGTTCTTCTACAATTGGATTGGCCTGATGAAGAAGAGCCCATTCGTCCACTCGATATTTCATTGTTCGAGATGTCTGCAATACTTGGACATCATGGTTGGTGGTGGCAATACCCACTGGCTTCAACGAGCCCAAAGCACGTCATTCAAATGAATGTCAAGTATAGACCTTTGCTTTTTTATATGTACGGTAGCAATGTTTCGAAACATTTTGCAAGATATAATGCCCATCAACCACTTACCAATCTCATATTATAAACCGCATCGTCTACACACTCGATAATTTCGCACATGACTTCTGCAGGGAGTTCTTCAATTGATGATAAGCCCGTAGATGAGTCGAGTGATTCCGTTGAGTTGTTCAGTGTCGGTAGTATGGAGCCCATGGAAACCTGATGAATATTGGCTATTGATTTTTGTAAACACGAGCCGAAAATTTGCTCAAGAAAAAACAAAACAAAACAAAGGTGTAAGAATATACACAACTCCTTCATGATCTCCCATTTTCGTTAATTGTAAGCATTGCCAGTGGATAAGCAAAAAAATAAATCATCGAGTAAAATAGCGTGCCGATAAAAGATCAGATAATTTAAAAATTAGATGTTCTCGAATGAGCATGCACGTGTAATGATTTATCGACATGCAAAGTACAAATAAATATTTGGAAAAGTTTGGGATGAAGAAAATACAGTAAAATGCACAAATATGTAGTTGCCCATTATTGTAGACCCGATGCATAATCAAACGACGTCTCGTATTCGCTTTGTTCTGCATTCAATTCACCGAAGTCGCACCTTATCAGCTTTTAATTTCTGGCATATTTTGTCACTAAAATTTTTGATGATCATGTTTTGTGACTAAACGTCAAAAATCTGAAAGAACTGAATAATAACTTACGAATGTGAATTTAAGACGCTCAGTTTCACGACTTTAATTCCTTTGAGGAGCTTCAAAATAGCGGTTTCTGTCTCATTATCTCTACAGTTTACAATCTCCACATTGTCAATTCTCATTCCGAAACATTCTCTCAGATACTTCATCATGCTCAATTCCGATGCGAAACAATCGAAATTGAAAACCTGAAGAAAAAATTGATTCTAATTTCTGGTTGGTATCTGACATCACGAGTTCCAATCGTTTTTCGAATCCTCAAAACATTTCCCGGTGATTTTCTGATCAGTCTCATCTTGAGTTCCATCGAATTCTCCCTAGCAACGATCATTGAGATTATCATTCGGCCTGGCGTGGTTTTCTGAACAGTCATTGTCTTATTCTTCGTTCATTATCAAATCATACCTGCTCATGGTAACTGATTATACGAAGTTCATGGAGGATTGAAACATCTTTTTTGTTCGACCGTTCCATCGAATACGCATTCACAAGGGCTTTCAGAGCTTGGGACGTCTGAAGTCAATATATAAATATTATAAAATAAATTTTTGAAGGGCTCTTACCAGTCGGAGGTTCAACGCTGTTTCTGGAACCCGTTTAATGATATCAAGGAATAGTTCGAAAGGAAGTTTATCGAGTGCGGGTCCGATTGAGGGGTCGAGAGGTCGCATAAGCTTAGAGAGAATCGCCATCTTTGGAAGATTCGCTCCCATCTGAAGAAGAGAAAAACAATATTGGAGAGATGAAACATATGAGAAAGGAAAATTCTAAATAGGCAACAATGCACCGTTGAAGGGAAGAAAGTGAATCAGAGGAGGGAAACATCGAAGAAAAAAGCCGTATGGAAATGCATGCTTCTTCTTTCCTTCCATTGTTTTCAACTGAAATTTTGTTTTCGAAGAAATCAGTGATATTGCACGCCCTGAAAAATTTAGGCGTCAGTTTTTGAATAACAGGAAAATTTAAAAGACTGCTGCGAAATATTAGTCAAAAACTCACTCATCTCGTCGACTGATACGATAACAATTGAGTTGAGAAGTATTGCAGTTCCACAATTTTGAATAAAAATAAATCAAAAAGTGCAGAGACTCAGTTTTATGGTTTCGTTTTAGGTGCAATATTATTTTCATCTTTATTTGTTTCTTTATTTTTATCAACCTCTTCGTGATCATTCTTCATGAACTTCTGCCTTATCAATTACCTTATCAGCTGCAGATACATCGGTTGCGTGCCCTCTTCAGGATTTAAGTACGGTCAATAATGAGCAAAAAAACTCCTGATAAATAAAATATAAAAATGTTCCGATGATCTTGTGTATGGAAGCAGCTACGCAATGCAAGCTGTGGTCAAGCTGAGCTTTATTTGCAGCAATATAATTAGCCCAACCGATCCCATTGTCTCAGTGCATATCGATGACGCAATCAGTCTCTCTCTCTCCCGTTTTAGTGCCTTCGTTTCGCCTGTTTGTTCGTGGGTGTCATTCACTCCGCACGAGAATGGAGAGGGGCGAAATCTGAGATGAGCGAAGCGGTGCGAGATCTATCGTGCAGAAAAAGGGGAACTGTCGTCGGAATCTCTCATTTCACAGCGATCTCTCGTCGGTCTGATAGCGAGAGATGATGAGAAAGTGAGAGAGTCAGACAAATCCTCGAAGAAGTGAGAAGAAACAAGGGGAATAGGGCACGAAGACGTTCCCTCCTTCACAAGGCATCGAAATCACTTCGACACTTGAGATTTCTCTTGTCCAGTTGGGTGATCTTCTGCGCAGAATCCTAGACTTTTGCGTTATGCATCGGTTTTGTATCATCGAATCATCTTTAGGCATAGCTAATGAATAAAACAACTATCAGTCTCAGAGAGCTAACCGGTGAAAGATACAGTTTTCGATCATTACAAATCATCGAATCATCAACTCAGACTGGTTCCCTATAATCGAGAGTGTTGTTGCCACACTGTTTTTCTAGTAAATTCTCGCACCTCTCATAAGTCAATCATCATCTAATTTGTCACTCCTTCTCTTTTTTGGCCTCCTTCCAACAGTCAGTTATTACATGGGGGCTCTTCTCCCCCTCTCTAACCCCAAGAACTGGACTGTGTTAGAGAGAGAGCACGAGCACATAGCCACAGTGAGAGAATGGAGCTGCCCCCTCCTCCCTCCCTTCCTTTCCCCTCCCTACCCAGACCGAGTGGGTCACATACTATGCGATCCCTATTCATTCAATACCACTGTACTTACGAGTTCGTGTACTCTCTTGCATAATTGCTTACTTCCTCCAATTCTACTGGAAATTGCGCAGTTCGAACATATTCAGCCTCTGAGGAATGACTAATTAAGATGTGTCACTAATGAATCCTCCTAGGGAGTCGTTTCGTATGAAAAGCCGAGATGAGTCGCCATCTGGTTATGCTGTCCAATCGTAAACTGACACGCGATTTTACTGCCACTCTTTCACTTTCCCCCGTCTCGTTCTTCACAAGTGAAAGTTACATTAAGATAATGATTTCTGATTCCTTCATCGTCTCATTTTTCCTGAGTAGTTGCTGCTTGAGATTTTACTCATTCCTAATGTGCATAATCAAATCAGGCAAAGTGATTTTATCAATCTCATTGGAGTAAAAGAGAGAGATAAAGTGAAATTCTTCGTGAGGATTGCGCTCAAATCCATCCGGATTTGCAGCCAAAAGTGCTTCACGGTAGAGCGGGATTTGCTTTTTGCCTTAAATTCCTCCCCCACTTGAATTTCAGCTCCGGAATTCTCTCGCTTTTCGAAATTAGAGACGTCGACTGCACACGTAGAAGGGCCTTTTGAGATATGCTTCGCGTAGGGCATTTAGCTCTGGTGAAATCATTGGAGCATTGATTGTTGGATTTCGTATACTAAAAATCAAAAATGGTTCCCGTTCTCGATGTACAGTAGTTACACCCCGCAAACTCCATTCATTCCCTCACACAAAGGACGACACTCGGTTTTACTGCTCGATCGTTCCCGCTAATCCATTCAAAATTGCCTCTATTTCTCCTTCGTTCGACTCCGATTTTCGATCGGAGAAACGACAGAAGAAATCCTTGCGATTTGCACGGTCAACAAGTTTGCGGAAGCGATCAGATCAGCCTGTTTGTTGTTGCCATTTTCTCTCCCCCGCTCGTGACGATTCCTATTTGCACTCCACGTCGATCTCAGCGCGAGCTTACCCTGAATCTGAATCGAACACGTCATTTCGATCCTCGTTTATCTCGTAGACATTTGTAATTAGCAGCATTCTAGCTAGCTTCATCGCGGTTCGAAGATAGCTCATTCAGATAAACTGGAATTGTTTCGAACCTGTGATTGATGTTGGAGATAGAAGAGCGCTGTAATGAGTTCGCTCTAATGAAACTGTTATTCTTTCAAGCACACGAGGTAGCGTACTAGCCTCATTTCGCCATCCAACCTCTTACTCATCATCCATTTCCTTCCATTTCTTCATTGTGCTTCATCATCTCATCAACTCGTGCGAGCAGGCTCATTTGCCAAAATGAGCTGGTGCTCGAGATGAGTCATAGTTACGAATGGCATAGGGAAAGGGCAATCTCCTCATTCTGCACAGTCTCTTTCCTCTCCTTGAACAGTACCCGTCTAGCTTACTCTACAGCTGATTCCAAAACGTCATTCAATCCCCCTTTATCTCTTTTCCCTTGAAACATTCGCAAACTGCTGCTGATCAGCACTCTTTTCTTTCAAAATCCCGTCTACTACTCTTCAATCCGCTCGAATATTGGGGATAATCTATCGAACTGGGAAGTGCAAAGGGAGGCTTCTGAATAAGGGGGCGGAGCTTAGCCCCTCCTTCCATCTTCTCATTCACTTCATTCACAATTCGCAGCTGCTTCCCATTCATTCGTACTCTTTTCTTCGTTCATACGAGTTCCCTCTTCTCCATTCCATAACTTTCCCTCTCTGCCCCTCAGGGCACGCGATTGTGCAGTGAGAATCAATGATCCATCATGCTCATTTCCGGTTTTCTCTCGGACTCTCTTCGTTTTGCACGATCTCTCGCTTTCTCTGACCCGATCACTCTCTCAAATCCACACACTCTCTTGTCCCTAATCTCTTTCTTACCGCTCTCTTCGATCTACCTAGTCTTTCCTTGTCTATGTCATCTCTAATCTCTCTCGATATCCCATAGTCTCTTTCTAATCCCAATATCTCCATTGTATTCTTCATGTATAACCTCGTTAACGGAGGGAAAGTGCCAATTACGTGTTCGTTTTCAACAATCCTTTCCGTTCCTTTCAAAAGTGTGCGTATCACATCCGAATACGAGCTCTCTTGCAGTGTTCGCTTCTCTATTCCACCACAAGAATGATCTACCGAGTTCTCTTCGCTGCTCTTGTTGGAGCTTCATTGGGTATGTCGAACGGTTTCAAATTGAAGCTATTTTACATTCTCCAAGCGATGACCGCGCATAGTAGGATACACCGGTAAGGAATGTCCATAGGGTGAGATGGAATGCGTTTCACGCTCTCCTTATCTTCCCTTGATCAGAAGCTTTTATGATCCCAGAGGTAAAACCTGTTGAAAAATCATCAATTAAGATATGACATTTCAAATTTTCGTAATGCATAGTACTGAAGAAGGAAATTTAGAAAGTTCGCCCTTTCAACGGAACAAAAACCACGGGAGTTTCACAGTTCTTTTGTGGTCCTGAGGGTCTCTCATTGAGCAACAACGCGTGTAAAAAGTGGAGGTCGTTTCTCCTACAATGGTCTTGGACTACTCCACTTACCCTGATCCGACTGAACTGTGAAATGTTCTTTCTCACCCATCAGAGGAAGACGAGAGATCACGGGAAATGGAGAGGGCGAAACGGCTCTCGGTCTGAACTGTCACTGTAATCTAGTGCAGAATTTGAGTGGAGGGAAGGGGACAAGCACAATCCCCACTCTGTCCAATGATCTAATTCTCTCTCCTCCTCTGGACAATTCCTCTTCGGCACCTCGAATAGTGCAAAGAGGTCCTTCGAGCGAGCAAAATTAGATTTGATGCACCCTCCTTCTCTTCTGGGGCCGAAAATGGACTCCATTAGACGTTCGAATTCGATGAGAAGAAGCCATCCCGAGAAGAATGGAAGGAGACGGGGGAAATGGACTGCATTATTTCAGGATGAGCATTAGAGAGGACATTGATGTCTCGCAATTAGCAAATGATGATGGACACATCAGAGCAAATAGCTCACCAAAAATAAGCATTACTCATTTTGTCAGTGTAAATCCGTGTAATCCTATGTCGAGTCATCGATAGCTAGCAAATAATCTCTGGTAGTTCCCAGACTATTTACTAACAGACTGCCCCAATCGCTTGTCAACTGTCATCGACTCATCAGTTATTTATAGCACGCGCGCAGTCCAGATGGCGACTAGCCATCGTTTAGTAAGAGATCGTCTCTCCATTTCGAATGATCCCTCGCATCTCTGACCACCGAGAGACTGAGCGGAATGGAGAGACGGTGTCTTCCGAAAACATTCACTGGTGGTGACCACATTGGAAATTTGAAAGTGATGAGATGAGAGGATTCAGTGGCTCTTCCTTGTTTAAACCATTCAAAACGTAGGTCGATTCGATAATGTGGAGAATGCTGAAACTCTGAGATGCATTTGAACTCATCTGTTTTCAGTGCTCGCAGCGTCCGAGCCCTCCTCGGACTTGTCCGTCTCCGAGGGAGAATCAGTGGATGCTCCTCCTCAGCAGATCACTGTCGATGAGGAACAACCTGTGGCCGGTGAGTTGTGGATTGGTATTCGAAGACGATTTCCTTTCATCTCACTGATCAGTCAGAGATGGCGCCGAATGAGAACCATCTTTTCAAATATGTTTCACCTTTTCCATATCATCTCATTGTCACCAGCCTGTACAATACGGCTCTGCTTTCTATCTCAAATAACTAGCCCAATTATTAAAATACATTTTTGAAATTCGATGGTTGTTTCAGCCTTCCAAGACGATCAGCCGCCCGTGAACGTTGTTGCTGGAGGAGCGAACGGATCCGCAGCTGGAGGAAACAATATGCCCGATGGAGTCACCGGACGTAAGAGATTACGGTCTTCCTAAATGCCGGATATCACTACGGATTTGAAAACTACAAGCTGGAGATGATTCCCGGCTTTCCGGAGTTAAATCTTGATCGAAAACTGACTTATTTCAGAGCCCTCCGTGACCGAGTACAAGTTTGCATCCGACAAGAACACGACTGATTCAGCGATGGGAGCGACGACCCTCACCGCCCTTGCAGCCGTATCACTTACCATCCTGTTCTAATCACCGGCCCTCTAAATCCCGGCCATCTTATCCCAGCTAGAATCCGCCCTAAATTTATTCGTCTACTTATCCTTGATCACTCGAATCTAGCAGCTTCCATTGCCACTTACCATAGTTACCCACACAGAGAGATTATTATTTCCCATCCGAGATTGTCAATGAACAACGACGTTTCCGAAATGTCGCCGTTCAACAATGCACCGACCGTACGCGCACCGCACACCACCCACCGAATCTAGTCATTCCCCCCTACGTCCACTTTCCCGATACTCTCCCCTCGTCCCGCCCACCGATGTGTATTTGCATTTCTCCATATATTCCATAAATAAATAAATATCTTTATAAATAACAAAAATGGGCGAGCGGTCAACAGAATAGATAGAAGGCAGCATTGAGGCTCTATTGTTGTGAAATGCAGAAGGAAAAAACTGAAGAGAAGGGGATGAAATGAATAATCTGTCGATACCCGTGAAATCGTGTGTGGAAAGAGCGACAAATGGGTGATATTGAAGGACAATTAAGAGGATGGTTATCGACGGCTGAGCCCGCAACGGAAAGTAGTCATTTCTAGTGTGGCAGGAGAGGAATCTAGACAGATTCGAAAGACGGTACCGACCGCCCTCGCATACCCTGCTGATGAATATTAGCTTTTGCGGAGAGCGGTCGTTAAGAGAAATTGAGCTAATGGGGGCAGGTCATAGATTCGCTTTGAAGGGTGGTTTGGTTACGGAAGTCTACCGTAACCTTCGTCCTGGGACGAAAAAGCCAAGAAGGGTAAGGAGAGGCTGGAAGAAGGATGTATTCTGGGATGCCGACTTCCGAGGGCATCCATTCAGGTACATGTGGCACGGCAGACGACGTTCTGCAGTACATTTTATTGATTATTTACTGAATATTGCAATATTTTCGAAATTCAGATTTTTTTTTGAAAATCCTGTTATTTTTCATGGAGACTTTCAAAAATCAGGATAATTGGCTCGAAGAAAATAAAATAAAATCCATACCCTTCTCCTTCTCCTCCTCTTCCTCTCCAGCAGCGCCAGCCACCGACGCCCACTCGGTCTCCATCGCCACTCCCTCTTTCGTGTAGGCGCGAATCTGAATTGGAAAATCCAGAATTGCGTGCCATTCGAAGATGACAAGGCCGTTTCACCTATTGCTGACTCTAGAACTGTATCCGTTTCTTGAACCAGGCCGTAACGTAGCAAAAACCCACTTTGACGTAGTAATCCGTGTTCGCGTGCAGCATGCCATTGCAGTACTGAAAATTATGTGATTTATAAAAATTAAGATGCATCTAAGACCTACGCAGTCAGTGGATGATGAATATCTATCTCACCGGTTCATCCAGTCTCCTCTGCACACAATCATCCGCACCAATCGTGAACGTCGCACTCTTCTTACGACTGCCTCGGAATGGATTGAAATCGGACGAGGAGGTTCTGCAAATCGTATTGATACAACTATTATATCAGCTCCTATGGGATAATAAATTCTTTGGTGGGAAGAAACATCGCTAAATGGTAAGGGAAATTACCGATATGCTCCCCACACATCATCGTCTTTCACTTCGAACCACGAGGGGAGGTCGTAGTCGTCGCCGCCCAACTACAATAGGTTTTTGTTTTCCATTTATTTTTATTTTTGTTTTTTCCAACGCTTTCCCAACCTCCACTGGTAAACCGAAAAGTTAGGGAAAAAGAGGATGAGATGAAACTCATTCTGTTTCGAAAGTCGAAGAATGAAAAATGAACACTGACATCTTTCTTCTCCGTAACGATGACAGCAAAGTTATCGACCTCTCCATTCTGCTCGGAGAAAACGGATGGATCGTTGTCGAACTGCAAATTTATTCATTTTAAATACGTAATAATTTAATAAATAAAAATAATAATAAAATTTCATACCTTCACAACCAATTCCCTTGATCCATGGCGCTCCACTGATGGGAAACTCTTGGCTGCAATGATTTTGTATTATTTTAAGTCACTTTTCTAAGAAAATTCTTTTTTTAATAAACTCACGCGGCATTCCAATCGATATCGTAATCATTTCACTCTCACTCTCCGCCTCGCTCGCGCCCATTCCCATGATGACTGTGCACGTGAACGTGTAGTACGTGTCCCCAGGCAGTTTGTCGAACCTGCAGAGATCAAAGATCAAACTACACGAAATACAGACTACAAAGACCAAAGATCAACGTACTTGTACGTGTTCTTGTTCTTCAGCACGACAGTCGATGCGCTCTGGTGCCCGCTGTTGGAGGTGCCCGTGTACCTAAGCAATCAATGAATTTGAATTACGGATGTCAGAAAATCTCTCTTCATTCCGCTTGCTCTCTCATATTTCTAACCTCTGAGAGAGTACTCAAAATGAAGAGTCTGAGTTTTCATTCTGACAGTGCTAATTAGAATCCATGTGTTGTATTTTGATCTTTGAACTCACGCCACTCTGAATCGGCAATCGTTGTCGGCAAAGTTCTCAATATCCCAGAACAGCACGACGTAGTCACGACCGACCACCGGGTACAGCTTGTTCACTTTCAGTGGGTCTGAAATAGGGGATTGAAAAGCAGGACGAAGAGCTATTATGGTTCACTTGAGCCTGGACTGATGAGGGCACTGTGAAACTCATGCTCAACTGATGGCTTGAAAGCCGCCAAATCAAAATGAAATAATTCACTCACAAGTGGTGATATTCGTAGTAACAGCCCTGCTCCTTCTTCCTTCGAACACAGTGTACAGCTCGAAATTATACGTCTTCCCCGGGATCAGCTTTGTGAACGTGAATGAGCGACTGAAATGTGTTATTTGATCATCGATCTCTGGAGCGAACTTTGATCGATGAACTTTGAACTCACGCTGCAGTCAGAGCGAGTCGCTTCGTGATGTTCTTAGCGTTGCCCGTGAAGGTCAGCTCGTACGAGTCGAATTTACTCTGGAGAAAATTTGAAATTTTCTTACAATTAAAAAAAACGCAGATTTGTTGCCTGCTCTAATCGCAATCGTATTCTAATTTATTTTAGATGTATCACAGTAACAGACCTGCTCCGGATCAGTTTCATCAAAGTTGATGTTGATGGAGGTCGATGAGATCTGTCCTGGTTGAAGTTGAGAAGAGATGATTGGGGCTGGAATGAGATATGTTTCAGGAGAGAGACAAGAATGAAAGATGTCGTGGTGAGATCAATTTGCTTCCGTCACCTTTAGTAATAAATAATAACTAACGCGTAAGCTCCCTTAATGGGACAGCGGTGCTCTCCAGTCCAAGTTCGATCGATACGTTCCTCACGGATATTGAGTACCTGGAATGAGATTGTTGCTGATGCGAACTGAGGTGCGTCAACCCAAATCTTAGGTTCCTGAGTAGAGAAAACTGGGGAGTGCTTACCACTTCGTCGCTTCCAGCTTCTCCAACACGATCGGTCCTTCCTTGTCAACGTCGACGGCATTCTGATCGGTGGGCTTCTGAATGAACTGCAGTTACACGAGGATCTCTGATAGTTTAGTAGTTGCTGGATTAGAATCAGCTCGTTGTTTTTCCAGTCTCTAAATCATGTCCAAAATAGGTGACGCTTGCGGCCCTAGCTCGGAGATCGGAATTGAGTAAAAAGATAAAGACATGAATAGGCTCCACAAGCCCCGCCCACTTTGGTGTGACATGATTTCGTGAAAAAGTGAGAAAGCAAAGTCGCAAGCTTCATTCTAAACCAAATCGCTCATTCTAAATTGCGTTGGATAGCTATTGATAACCCCAATCGATCGAGCACTGTCCGAGATGTGCACCACAGCACTAAGTATGTCAAATTTGCATAAAAACGAAGGGAATAGGTCGTTTTGGAATGTTGCAGTTTGAAAGTTCTGCTCGGACAGCAATTTTCTGACTAATTCGAATATTTTAGGAATTTTAGAGAAAAAATTAGAATTTTATCATGCTTCAAAAGCTTGCGACTTTTGTTGGAAGATGCGCGGGGAGAGGCGAGCGAGAGGGCGGGGGGAGGGAGAGAGACGCAAATGAGGCTCCGCCCCCTTCCCTCTCGTCTCGCCTTTCCCCCCTCTTCCCCAGTGAGTTGCGCGCGTACTTTTCGGGCTGTAGCGCCGCTCAGAGACAAGATATTAGTGTTGTTTATTCGAATGATATTCGTCGAACATTATTCGACGAATGACTTTCCAATTCTATTCGAGCGGCCGATTTATTCGCGAATAGAAAGAGAAGAATGATTCGAGAATAAATTTTATTCGCGAATAAATTTGCATTTATTCGCGAATAACTTTCTTTGTGCTCTCGAACCTCTCTCAATAACAAGGACAATGAGAAATGAGAGAGATATTCGCGAATATTATTCGAGAATAAATGCAAATTTATTCGCGAATAATATTCGTGAGGGCCGCTCTATTCGCGAATAAAATGAGAAAATTATTCGCGAATAGAATTCATTCTCGACTAATCTCAGGGAAATCATTCGCGAATAAGAATTATTCGATCTAACAACACTACAAGATATCGACAAACGGTAAAAAGGATGATGTTATTGGTTTCTTGAGGGATATTTGGAACATGCTTTTGGCCCCATTGTGAAAAATCCGTTATCTGCGTTGTGGCCCCTAGACATGAATTGCATCGCCAACCTTTCCCGCCGAGTAGGTCACGACGAGTTTGTAGAGGGAGAAATCGTGGAAGACGGGCCAATCGATGCCCAGAGTGAGGGATGACACGTAGAATTCGTCAGTGAACGAAGAGAGAAGACGAAGACCCGAGGGAGTCGAAGGTTCTGAAAAAGAATAATTTATCGCATTATTCATCATGAAGCAAGCGTTAAAGAGGATGAAGTGGATGGACTTAGAAAGTGCCTAAGGTAAATAACTGACTACTCAAATCGGCCACTCGATACGCCCACCACAGCTTGGATGCAGCGCCAGAGACGAGGCAGAATACTTTCATCTGAATGATAATATTCATTTCTTGTCCACCTCACAATTCCTCATGGAAACAGTCAAAATTTTGATTTTTTATTGCGAAACATCACTCTTGCAAATAATGTCATTCTCGTGCCATGCCTCATTTACTCATTCGATGAAACTCACCTCAATCGTGTGGTCGTTGTACATCTTCATCTGCACCCACTGCTCGTTCGTTCGCGCCTGCATTTTATTTATTTATTATTTTTAAAATAGAAATAAATATATTGTGACAGGACAAATAAAAAAGTAGTAAGACAAATAAAAAAAAATAAAAAAATACTAATGAATTCGCTCACCTGGAGTGTCTGAGGGTCATTGAGCGTGAGCAGAGTGTAATTGACGAGGAACGAATCGCACACCGTCCCTTCCGGCACCTCCCAGTCCAATCTGAACATTACAATTTTGATTCGCAAAGGATACATCCCTCAGAAAATTCGGCTTAAATAATCTCTGGCTTACGCGATATTGTGTGCGCTCATGCTATTCACGATCAGTCGCGATTCGCATTTTCGGATGTACCCTGATCTCTTTTGATTTCTAAGCGATGTTTGTAGTCAGAAAAGGGGGGATGGAAGTTCAAATCCGACCTAAGCATTCGATCCTCGGTCATCGACAGGAATACATGGGCGGCGTCGGGGAAACCATCGATGGAAGAGGAAGAGGAAGATGATGACGTCATCGACGAGAGCTTCCGAGGATCAGGGATGGGCTGAATTAATTAATATAATACAAAGTAATTACTTTAAAATTACGAACGTCGTGTAAATCGAAATGTTCTAAATTTCGCTCAAGAAGAGCATCGTGTGAAACACATTTGATTCTATAATTTTTCCCTCACCGTCTGCGTTGTCTCCAATGGCCTCATCGCTGTTGTTGTTGTTGTGACGATCGTAGTAGTGGTAGGCAGAGCAGTCGTCTCCTGGACTCGATCGATACGCTTCTGTTCTACCGTAAATGGAGCTGCCGTAGTCGTGCTCTGTAATGTGTTCTGTAAATAGCAAGAAACATGTACGCATCAAAACAAGTGGAAATAGTAAGAGCACAGGTGAAGCAGCTTTTCGTGAAATCCTACCATAGTGGTAGAAGGCACCGTTGACGGGCGGGGAGTGACGGCTTTGTCGAGTAGAGAAGAGATGGCAAAGGTCGCACGGGAGGGACGAAGTGTCGTCGTAGAGGCCTGAATATCCTGATTTTTGATACAAATATAACGTATTATTAACATATTTGGGCTATTTCGAAAACCCTATTCTTGACTGGCCCGTTACAAGATAATCTACCTCTTCCTCCTCATCCTCGTCCTCCTCAAACGTTGGCGTAGTAACGATGCGGAATGGAATCTCACTCGAGCTGAATATTGAAATAAATTAAAGTAAATCGATCTCAGACTGACCGTGGAGTTAATTCGCCGGACGCCCTAATAAGAATCTCTGCAGATGGAATTCCATCGATTTCCTTCGCTGAGATAGGAGGAACGTCTGTTGTCTTGACTACTACACCTTAAATCATTATTTTATCTGTTGCTCGCTTGAGAATGCGATAAACAACAGTAGAGCATGAAAAGGATTTACCGTGCCCAAGAATCGATCCGAAATTGGGCGGTAGTGTCCTTACAGTGATCGATTCTCCACTCTCATCTAAATAATAAGTCAGATATCGATAGTTGGTCATTAGAGTAGGATTACTGTAGCTGATTAATCCCCCGTTAGTTAGCCCCCACTCTTCCGTTCTCTATAGCTTGTTTCATTAGGCGGAAGCCATGGGGCAAACACATCCCCCTCTCTCATTCTGACACTTTTCTCGCCTCCCTCTCCCTTCGATAAACTTCCCTTATTGATCCTCTCAACGTGCCAGAACCGGCCCACTCAACGAGATCGTGTCAAACGCGTAACTGAGGCAGGGAAACTTAGAGCGAAAGAAAAACACGCGTTAGAAAGTTTATGGTTGGAACTTCCTGGATAGAAACATGTTTGGTTGCTTGTTACTGGCTAAAATAACTGAAGCAATAAACGCTCTAGCACACAATGAACAAAGAACTACCGAGATTCACATTGGTTATTAGAGTATCTGAACCTTTGGTAGTAAAGACGACATCGATTCTCTCGTCACTTCTCGTATTTCGATACACACTGTTGATCTTGAGTCGATAAGCAGTTAGAGGATCGAGACCGCGAATTTTGAAGAGTGGAGCACGAGACTCGACAAAATTAGCGTATTCGGGCTTGTTGACGGGATGGTACTCTGGAACGGCGTTACAAACTAAATGGCTGCGGTTACGCGTTCATTTTAGGTTCATTAGAGAACTGAAGGTAGATGATATAACGTAAATGACACTCACTTTGTTGGTTTGTTTTGGATTATACAACAGAAGCTTCTTGAAACGCATTGGTTTGATATATTTCGAGATTTAGGTTTCTGGGATTTAGTAAGGCGTTTCTCACCAATTGCATAGCTGACGTCTCCTGCATCATGTGCTGGTGGGAAGAAGGAGATCGTTGCATCAGAAGACGTCGTCTCAGCTGATTCGAAGACAGGAGGAGCCGGACCTATTGCGCCGATTGTAGAAAGGCAGCATTATAAAGCACACTCGAGTTTGCATGATAAGTTCAACACAGCTAGTAGTAGTTTCGGAGAGCAAAGTGTAAGTTCAAACTGACTGCTGGATAGTCTCTTGGTGGATATGTTGTGGCTGGTTCCATCCTCGAGTAGAGCCGTGATGAACAGTGTGTATTCTGTGGCAGCCAATGTGTCGTTGATGATGATGGAGGATATGTGACTGCAATTTATTATTCTTATTCGAAGAAGAAAGATCAACAATGATGAATGCGAATTGGTCTCGCTCTATAACGATCTTGAAACACAACCGATTTCTTATTGGAGACTGTCAAGAATTAATCATCATTGTATAATTATGGTTATGTTTCAGAGTATGCGTAAATACCGTAGCTAACTTTTCGCGGTGATTTTCCTTGCCCATCCCATCATTAAAATATTTAACTGAACTAACGGATCAAGGATGGTTCCACTGAAGGGTTTGCCCACTGGTGGAGAGTATTGGAGTATGATTCCCTTCACGGGGATATCCGGAGACTCGAGAGACCAATCGAGAATTATTGAGGAAGAATCAACCTGGAAAATATAATTGATTCATACTGTCCAAACTCATTTTTCTTGACTTTCTGACAAACTTTCTTGACAAACTTTCTGCGAATGAGCTCATTCTATGCAAGATGTACTGATTTCAAAATGCACCTTTTAGCGGATATTGCTCCTCTATTCATTGACCTATTCTAGATCACTTTCCACCTCTAAAAGTCTCTCTCGCCATTTGGAAGGAAGGATATCAGATCGCCCCGTTCCAATCTATTCATTCAGTCACTCACTAAGGAAATTGGACACTTTCTTTCGCAATGCCACTACGACTTTTTTAGTCAAATCGGCCAATCGTCAGAACGCCAATTCCTCATGATGAATTGAGAGTTGATTTGAACGCAGAAAATCCGCCACAATTTATAAAAAGTAGTGAGTAACTCTATCGACTGTCGAAAAAATTCGCACAAAGGTCAAATATGCCGATTACCCACCGATTCTACATCTTTGAAATGCTGGCCAGGTTGAGCAAATGCAATAAAAAATAACTCACATTATTAAATAGGCTAATAAGCAAGAAGAAGGTCACTGCTATGAGATCATTGGAGAACAATTTTAATCGACGATGGGTTGACGGCAATCTGAAAGTATGGATTTCAGATCAGCGTATTTCGAAAATAGGTCTTCTTCTAGTGAGGTAACTTGGAATTCAAAACAATAATGTCTAAAATATAATAATTTTGAACAACAAGAACAAGAAAAATAACTACCTCATCGAAAGTTTCTGCGGAAACCTCTGCGCATGACAGATCGAAGTAAGCGGATGAATACTGAAATATCTCTAAATGTTTTTAGGTATGGTACGTGAGATAAATATGCGCACATAAATGCATGAATACATTTCGCGTTGAAATTGAACAATGCAACAAGAAATGACAATAAAATCAATGTCTAGAAATTCTAAAGATCACGCAAATGAACAGACGCGGAACCACGGGAGTCAAGTAGAATATCGCGAGATGGATCGTCAATGGCCTCTCTTCTCACTCCATTTCACACTCACTTATGCCGATTCGCGTGAAGAGAAGAGGAGGAGGAAGAAGATTGAGAGGGGAAGAGAAGGGGCAAAAAGGAGTTCGAGATTCCCCCTCCCGATGTCAAAAGCGTGAGAAAAAGCATTGCGGATCTGCTTGGATGGCAAAAGAAAAGAAGGTGAATTCCGGAACGGATGGGAAATAGAGATGGGATCCGAAAATGGAATGGAGAAGCATGAGAGGGAGGTATCGATTATTTCGCGAACACCGAGATAGCAGTATCTAATCGCACTGAAAATCACTTGTAAGCACAAAAGGTAGAACAGATGTTTCAAGCAACGATTTTGAGTGCGCAAGAACCGAGCGAGCAGCCAGATCAAGAGTGAAGAGCCATGCTCAAATCTCAAGGAACATCCACTAGAGATGAGAAATGCGGAAGAACAAGCAAGTCTCGATGAGGTGCAAATGAGTGATAAGGAAATGGATGGGAAAATCTCCCATTCCGCTTCCGGAGATTGATCAAACATGCGAGATTAATGGGATCTTCGCACTCAGTGGTCGGTGGCATAAAAAAAAAGAAGGAAAAGATTCATCCCTTGGTCCTCTGTCACAAATCGACAAGATTGTCATGATTATACGGTGGAATAAGTTTCAGTATTAATACGAATCGCTAGCACAGATAGCGGGATGAGAACTTTAATGGAACAGACTAATGGATGATCGTAGATAAGAATAAAAAAAATGAAATGAAGAATGATCAATTTCACAACTATAACACTGATGCTTCTGTCACGGAGTATTCGAGTGTCTTTCTGAAACTTGGCTGATTGCCTAAGCGTGCGAATGAGAAAGGAACACACGGAAGGACGAAAGTGCCAAACAGGCACCTAATCAGATTATCAAGGGGATTATCGATCGAGAGGGGAGATCAGGGAAGGGGAGGGGATGGAGGGATTCAGGGGCGCGCTCGTTTTTCGCGCCTCTCATCAGTGGGTCTCTCTCAGAGGGGAGAGAGAACACTCGGACAAACAGCATCTTCTCTCTCCATTCGCCCTAACAGGATCCATTTCAGGAGGGGAGAGAGAGGGAAACGATGCCATGGAGGGAGATACAGAAGGGAAGAAACACTGTGAGGGAAAGCGGATATGAGCTGTGAGGGCAACTGAGAAGAGAGGGAACTGTGATTGGAAGGGGCAACGGGATATGGGGAGGGAAGGGCACTCGAGAAAAAAAGACAATGAAGAAGTGACCAATGGAATCATTCGGGGAAGAAAGTGCAGATATGGCAAGATTTTGTGCTATTTTCGGATGAACTGGAGGAACCACTAGCCAACAAGAGAAATGCTTTGAAAAGCATTTAATACTGAATGAAGCACATCCGAGATTCGAATTTGCTTCAGCAGAATAAAAAGTATGAGAAGAGGGCCGGAATGAAGATGTACATGTACGAAGTACTGCAGTGGTAGAGAAAGGCTACATGTACAACGCAATAGCAGTGAGGGAAAATGACCGACGATGAATATTTCATGTGCGAACGAAACTGCGCGGCCATGTTTGCGAAGTGTATACTTTGAGAATGATAAATTAGCGATATTGTCAAAATCTTATGGAAGCTCAGTATTATAGCACAACGAATAATCGAATCCAGGACAATCGAAAAATGCAGTAAAAATATATTTAAATTATTATAAACAAGCTACACGCAGCATAAACACGGAAGATATTGAGGTGGAAGCTATTGAATTACGAAAAGTAGCTGATGGGAGCTTCATCTACTACCGAAAGATCACGTACTCAATCAGACTGCTCGTCTCTTCTCCACAATCAAACCGGGTGTCTTTCACACATTGGCAGAAGTAAACTGACTCCCTCTTACTCGTGTCACCTCCCCATTGTTCCTTTGTGACCGGAAGGGGAGCCGAAAGGGAGGTAGAGGGTACACTGTCGGGTAATCCTCAACGCACGCAACCAGTGAATTCCCTCCTCCTTCTCCACAGATTAGTAGGTGTCATGGTTAGAGAGTCAACTGGGCCCTGGCATAGATACCGAGAAAAATTAAAGGTAATGGAGCTTGCAAGTCAAGAGGAGACGGGGCAACAGATAGATGATTGAGTCACAATCCGGCATCTACGGGCTGGGCTACTGACTCAACAGAACAAGCAACAGCGTTGATTCAGTGAACGAGTGCAAATAAGTGCGATATCTGAGGGTGAATGGTCAATTAATGGAGGAGACGGAGAATGGAATGGTCAACCATCGAAGAGATCGATGAACGAGAAAGTGATACGATGGAGAGATCTCGAACGGATCACACGAAGATTCGATGATGATGGGAATGGATACTGCAAATATGCGATAGGAGGAAGTTGGAAAGACAATGGGAAAAATACGTACGAACCGATTCGACAACTCGATAGACATCCGAAGAAAAAATGGATAATTGAATGAATGAATTTACCGGATAATCGAGTTCAATCAATAGACTAGCCTTCTAAAACAACTCAAAATGCATTGCAGAGATTCTTTCTCGAGGGTGAAAGTCTCCATAATGTCTGAGATCCCTCCCCCACTCTTGGATTCCTCTGCTCTATCACCTCTCCATTTCCTTTGTCTCTCCATCTCTCTCTTGAAATCGTGAGTGATTTTCCCCTCGTTCCTTTCCTGCTGAAAGAGACGACGACGCTAAACTACTGACGAAAAGGGTGCAAAAAAGGGCTGATGAGACGGTTTGTAAGCGCTCGGGATTAGCACAGATTTGTGCAGTTTTAACGAACAGGGACGTCTTTTGAGGATGTCGTTCATTTCGCAACCTTCTACGTCAAGTTTAGGGCGATCAAAAAGTGGCCCAAGGCTTGTAAACAACGGAAATGGGATCATCATCGTCGTTGTCTCATGTGTACTCACTCACACACGGTCAATGCTCCCTATTTGCCCTTCCTTCCGCCTGTTTATGTTTGAATATCGTCGTCAATGGCTTGTGAGTACACTTGCGATTAGGGTTGTCAGAATGATGTATTCGTCGATTCACAATTAACGATCTCTGCTTGTGCAACAACCATTCAAACGGACCCAAAAAATTATAGCAATAATTTTCATTTCGAGCTAGAGCATTCAACTTGAGTGACGGCCACTCCCGCTGTCTCCCATGCAGTTCCACCATGATTGCAAGTGACGATGAGAGTAGCCGGGTTGGAGATTATGCCCGACTTGTTCACCTACGAAAATATAAGATTTCATTGTCCGTAAGGTGAATGTAAGATTTTGAGAATAATGCGATTTTTTCAGCACCTCGATATTCGCTCCCTTTCCCTTGCAAGTGAGTATTCTCTTCGTGCACACTCCTTCAGTGTTCAACACATCGCTCTCGAAGGCGTGAGCGCCCGCTCCAGAAGTTGTAGATAATTGAGATGAGGGAGAGATCGCAGCAGTCACAGGTCACGCAGACTGGAATATCAGTCGATATATCCATGAGGCAAAAATTTAATGCAACTCACGAGCAGAACTTCCGTAAACGGTTACAGCGAGGATCATAAGTGCGAAGGAAGTGAAGAGCGGTGGCATTTTCTACTAAAATGCGAATAAATGAGAGCAAATGCCACGAAATGATAACGAAAGGAGTAGCAAGCAGCATCACATCGTATTTGAAAGTGGCATCACATTCTCATTTTGAAGAACCAGGTTTGGTCACAGCTTGGAATACTATCAAATACCGCCTACGACAGAGTCAGATAAATGAAATATTGAGAGAACCTAGAGAGCAAGAGGTGCTGGTTATTGAGATTTAGCGAAACGCGAGTATACTTCGCGAGAGAGTTGGTCACGGTTGATTGCTGCGCATTTATGATAAATCAAAAGGCTCAGATACGTAAGAGTGTGAATCGTCATCACTCATGTCACAATGTTGAAATGCCGATAATCTGTCATGATCCCATCTGAAGATCCAGAACAACGACGAGTAAATAAATTTAGAAGTAACATTTCGGTAGTCTTCGACGGAGTGACGCGGTCAAGATCTTCCTCCACCTGGCCGTATATTCTCTGTTTTAGTCTCGCTTCCTATTTTCCCACCCGTCTACTCATTCCAGAATTCGGTGTCCACTTATCTTCCTTATTTTGACGCGATTTCTGTGGATGAAATTGGTTTGGTGTGGGAAGGGAAAGGCGTTTGGTCTCTTGGAATCGCATCTCACTATAATCCCTCCCAAATATCAGTCACTGTAATTAATATCATGTGCCAGATTTGATTCATTCATCCTTGCAGTATGTTCAATGTGTGTTCTGTGAAATACACATTAGACGAATCCCTCAGCGTAATATGGGCGTACTACACAAATGAATGCTCACTACGGCACATTGATATCGAGTGGAAAGGTTGTGCAAAAGGTCTCCGGTTCTTGACGCATCTTAGAGAGCATACCAGTAATACGATTTGCCCTTGTCTTCGATATACTTATAAGTCGTCTACCCGACTACGCTTCACCACTTTCTCACACACCGACAATGCTGAGATCGGGTTATGCATTATTGTGACATTGGCGGCCCGCGATGTTCTTTGTTATATGACAGCGTGACGTCTGCTCTTGACTCAGTCTAGCATAATACTGATTAGTTATATCTCATTTTAGGCTGTTCGTAAAAACATTTGTGGCACATTCACCGTCATCTCTCTTCAACCTATTGTCTCTGTCCTTCGACGCAGTGAAAAAAACTGATGATTCATATTAATTTCTTTCGCGTATTTGATTTGATCTTCTGAATGCTTGGTCATTCGATCCAGCATGAATCTTCTTCCAAAATAGATTAGGATTAGTTGAGCATCTCATCTCGTAGACGTGTGGGATTCTATAGTTTGACTCTCCTCGTCTCCTTTTCTCTGATTCACTCGTCTCTGTTATTCTCCTGATCTCCGTTACCCTTCGAAATGCCTTGGAATTTCTCAGCGATGAGCGACGAAGACTGGGTAACGCTGCAGAATCAGCAGACAATAGCAGCGAGTGTCATGCTGGGGGTCAGTTTCTTTGTTTTATTTCCAAATATGGCGGATTGTGTAAAATAGTTCATTTCAGGTCGGACTAATCGGGATTGTGATAAACTTGAGCGGGGTCTTTCTTTCCTTCAGAGTGCGCGCCCTTCGATCGCCATTTGGTGAGTTATTCTGTTATTTTCGACTAAATTGTGAGAACAATTTATTTGCAGGCCGATTGATGGCTGTTCATTGCTTTTCGGATGCAGCGATTCTCTCAATATTCACGTTTTGGTGCGCAACGAGGACCTATTTGTGAGTATATTCATTCATTTCGACAGTAGATTTCATCTCTGCCCGAGAAACATCCGCATCAAAATGTGACAATTGTGTCCTTATGTCATCCACTGACTTCATTCACGGTGATAGAGATCATTCTGAACGTCGAACAACAAAACAACGTATAGAATCAATATCACAAGTTAGGGGAGATATTTCAATCCCACGCACTTTACGAGGTCATCGAAGCAAAGCTGCAAAACCTTCAAAGATTGTGATGTCTTTTGTTGGCAATGTTCAATTTTGTCGTTCTTTGTTCTCTATTCAAAAACGAATACATTCAAGAACGAAGCGAAACCACATATTTCTGCACGTACACTTCCTGATTTTATAGCATTCGTAACATCAGACATCACAAACACCCACAATGTTGCAAATCTTTGTCTGCCGGACAGAGCAGAGTGATGTGTCAATGTCTCATCTACGGTTTAAAGAGATTGCAGAGGCTTCCTCGATCACGATTCTCTCCTCAGTCGCAAGGTCGGACAGGTCTCGCTGTTCTATTGGTGAGTTTTTATTGAATCATCGTCGTAAGGGTAGCGTATCCTAGTGACCAGCGAGTCACGACGCAATGAAGCGTCATGAGATATGGAACCAGGAAGTTCCATCTCTTTCTTACTCATTAATCCGCTCGAAAGTTCAGCATTTTTGCACGTCTAAAGTATGATTGGCTACTGGTTGTAGTTTAGCACACGATAGATCCAAATGATTATTTCTTAGAAATGGATTTATGCAAAAATAATGTCATCAGGTTCACCAGCATCTACTCGCAACTGGTTATCGCATTGAATCGATGCACTCTTCTGATGTTTCCGAACATTTACAATAAGGTAATTACTTTATTCTTTCAATATCATAAGCATTTTGTACAGATCTTCGCTCGTCACACTCATCTCGTCATTCTCTCCTACTGGGGAATCTGCCTACTTCATGCGTGTGTCTATTTTGGAGGTAAGAATGAGAAGGTTTAGAATGTCAGATAACTATGGCTACTGAAGATCAGCGTGTACGTACAGACATACACAAATCAGATAAGATAAAAATGGGTCCGAGATTAGACAAAATATTCTAACAAGTTGATATTTTGTACAGTTGAAAATATCCATCGTAACAAAATTAATGGAAGATGAAGGTCGAGCGATGTTCGATTTGTTCATGCGCCTGCAATGAACACAAAGTGAATCATTTGAGCACCGTAAATATTGAGCAGATAGGTGGACTTAATGAACAATAATAATTGCATTGTCCTCTTATTTCGATTTCCGTAGAAGTTTCGCAATAAGAAAACCATACAATAGAAAGTTCTGAACAAAAAGCCCCCAAGATCTAAAATTGGAGCAAACAATTGAGATTTATTATGTAGCGCGTTATCCTCGTAAAATAATATTTCTTACCAGAAGATGATAAAAAGTCAAGCATTCACAACCGCAAATATGGCATGTATAGTTGTCCTTTACTGTATGATTTTCCTCATGTTCGGTCATCTTGAAAATGGTGAGAGGAGGAGTGATTAATAGTACATTATTTTACATACCTCAATTTTCGAAGTAAATTTTCGAGCACAGAGACTACACTTGTACAGGGTATTCAGATGAGTTTTCCTGTGTTCACGAAGCTCAATGACGTTATCAAATCTCTTGTTGCAAAAACTGCACTGAAAAAAATTAATTAATAACAATAAAATTAGAGATCAGAAAATAATCGCGTATCTAGATACTTGCTTTTTGGCAGATTCTAGATGTAGATGACTGAGATGAGTCCACGTGGTTTCAACGATCTTGTTCTGAAAAGATCACATCAACAATATTTTGCTGCGTGGGTCAGGGTTCAGACATACCAGTTCTTTTCGATTCTGCTTTTTCTCTTCCTTCTTCAGTTTTACCACATCATCTTCGGATAGCATAATCCATTCACAATCGTCATTATCTCCACTGAAAACAACCGCAAGATTTATTATATTTAGCGATAAGCGTGTACGCTACACCTAACCTTGGAGAATGTTCTTGGTTATTACCACTCGATGAACCCGACATCGGCTGTAATTGCCTTAAAACACAAATATATTTTTAGAGAGCATAAAATGAGACAAAAAAATCCAGCGCTGTGTGCAATGCACTCGACGCGTTGCGGTAGCGCGTGGTGAACGGGTCAGGTCATATTCAAATAATACAATAATAGACCACGAGAGAGAAAAAAAAGAGATGAGGGCACGTATGTAGAAGAGGGCTGAGAAAAAGAACAGGTCTTAAAGCTGGGCTAAGCTGTGCAAGCCTACGTGCTTCTGAATGAGGTGCTCATTATATATTTTTAATTGCGAAAAAAGGTTAATTAAAAGAATAACAAATAAAGAGGGAAAGCAATACGCTTTATCGATTTCAGATGGTTGTGACTTCTACTACAACTCTGAGGTATTCCATTGGCAATTCGCGGATACTCCTTGTGGACAGGCAGTCGGATTCTGGCTTGACTTCATCTTCGGATGCGTACGTCGATCTCTTGCATGAACTCTTAATTTTTTGGCCTAAGAACCGCTGTGAGGCACACAAAGACAGATCTCCTGCAGGATGCAAGTGAATAAATAATCAATAGATCTTTGCAGACAATTTGCTGTGTCGTGCTCTTCCTCGACTTTCTCTGTCTGATCATCATGAAGAAGAATAACAAAGTAAGCCATTAGAAATGAAAAACTCGCAATAATCAAATAAATAAATTTGAAGGTAATCGCGGGCGCAATGCAATCTGAAGAAATCAATCGAAGGTCGAGAAGAGAAGCGCAATTTATGATTCAAGTGAGCATTGAAAACATGGGTATAATCAAAGTTAAAAGAACTATGAAAATATAAGTGATAATCGAAACATATGTGAATTTATTTCCTCAATTCACATTGTCGATCAAAAAATTAAATTGAAAATTGGAGGCATGCTGCACGGGGGTTCTCTTCACCCTCATGCTCTTCTCATTTCACTACTTGTCGAGGTATAATCCATTCATCAATCATTTAATCATTATAAATCGCTAGAATTGTTACTGGCGTCTGGGCAGTGGCCGCAACTACAACGCTTATGTGGGAGCTAGCTCATCTCGGAGATGGGTGAGTTGATGGATTAGCGTTAGCGACCTTTGTATCGTGTGTAGCATTGTCACATGCTCGGAATGTCATTGACTGATCTATTTCAGCATCATCCTGTTCGCTTTCAATAACGAGCTGCGCAAAGTGATCTATCGACCAAGACTTCTATTCGGTACGACGACAATCTCATCAAAAGCACTGGAGCAAACCACCAAAGTGAGATTTATTGCTAGTTCTCTAAATAATATACCACAAATTTCACTTTCAGCGACTCAAACTAAGCAATTCAGGTGCATCACTCTCCCGTCACTGTATCAAGCGGCACGAAGCGGTTTTGATCTATAATTCATGTTTTGTGTTTGTTTTTAAATTTCTGTCAACACACTTCACAGTTGAAACGGGTTGCATTGATAAACAAGGTTGATAAGGTCACGTAGCATCTACATAATAATTATCGAATTGGCAAGCCATTCTCAATGAGACTCATTCGCTCATTCTCCCTCATTCGTCTCATTCCGACCCCTTTCCTCCCTCCCGAGTGGTCTCTTCCTCCCTACTGACTCCTTTTCCCCTCACAATGGGCATCTTCTACAGCAAATCCCTCTCCACTCATCGCAGCTTCGATCGGGTTTGATCTTTGATCTTTTCATCCCTTCAATGACGTCATTGTTGAAGGATTCGGTCGTACTTTGCGATGGATTCGCTCGTTTGAAGACCCCGAAGTATG
Source organism: Pristionchus arcanus (assembly GCA_900490705.1). NCBI lineage: Eukaryota > Metazoa > Nematoda > Chromadorea > Rhabditida > Neodiplogasteridae > Pristionchus > Pristionchus arcanus. The sequence goes on along the minus strand of LS486950.1, from coordinate 192,988 downwards.
CGAGTACTGCCGATGGAAGATTCACCTTCATACTTGGAAATATGCAAGTAAGTGATACTCAGACACACTTCTCCTACCTCATATAATTGTTGATCTTGACCAACGCCTGAAATAAACATTCCATTTCGAAAATAATTTAGGTTATTTTGATGCCTTGATAATCGCTATTTGTTCAGATAACCTCTGTCTTTGATGATTCCCATGAGGAATTAGAGCGAATCACCTCCTTCCAATTGGACGTTATCGATCTATTCCTGTCCAAGTACGCTATTGCCGCATTCTGCCGTACTACATTAGCCTATTCCATTCAGTGTTTCAGTCATTCAGGCGTTCCACTCAGCCATTCATTGTAACCATTCAGACGAACACGTATCGTTGACGTCGGTCCCTTCTACAACTTCGGCCATCCAATAGGATTCTATGCACTGAACGAGCGAGCTCTGGTGATTGTGGACTATGATCGGGTATTTTATAATCGCCAAAAAATAAGAAAACAATGAAATCATTCAGATAGACAGTACATTCCGACAGCGACTGATACAGATTGACGTGGGCAAGGGAAGGGTTCGTTGTTGTATCATCATTTCAAAGTCCGGAAAAGTCATTTTCATCATCTGCACATCAATCTAGAAATGACAGAGTTCTGAGTGATCAGTTATCCAGAATTCTCTGAAATTCGGTTTGAATCAACGATTTATTCATTCAGGCCGAATGTGCATTCTACCGAGGGTACGCCGTAGTCATGGACTCATACGCATTTGCCGAAACTTCAACCGGAGATGTGAGAACGACGATGCTATAAAAAAATCAAAGGTCAATTCAGGAATACGCAGTTACCCTGAATCCGGAGTTGTTTGGATCACGATACTCTGGTATTGTGCAAGGAGAATGGCTGAAATCATTGGGAAATTCCAGGAGTCGTTTATCCTCTGAATCCACTCTCGTCGAAGGCTCACAAGGACATTACGATGTTGATTGATCAGGTGCTGCTGTATTCTTATATCAAAGCTGCTTTTGGGACTCAAAATACCTAATATTAAAATCTTTCGTAATTAGTACTAAATATCTCAGGCGAATGGGCACGTTCGTCAATTCTACGAAGCGGGAGAACGTGCAGTAGAACCTCGCGTCTCCACCTTCCATCCTCCATTCTTCATCTCGAGTACGGTAAGGGTGATGATCACGAACTGAGTATTTATCAGTATCAGTTTGAGTATGAGTATCAGGTGCTCGGATTCTTCATCGATTCCTACAATCTCGGTGAACTCGTCGATCCGACGAAAGTGCTCGTGATGGACCTTACGTTTGTTCATTATTGAAGATCAACGATCAAAGATCAATTTCAGATTGGGGACATTCTACATTCAAGAGGCCAAGAGCACCTCCACTTTCCCACTGTCTGCTGATAAATTGCGACCGACCCACGCTCAGTGGTGTCAGGCTACTGATCGGGAGGTAGCGGGTTATTCATTTATTTTTATAAAGTAAAATAATTAAGGTGATGATGTTGTGTCGTTATCGTCGCAACGATCGTTCGTGGCAAGTCGGCGTGGCCTGGCTTCTGCTCCACATTGTCAAGGTTTGATCTTTGAACTTTGATCTCTGATCTCTTCATCATTTCAGTACTCAGTCTACGCTGCAATCTACCTCTGGTTGTGGAACTGTCACAAGTAACGTTGACCTAATTGATCTTTGAACTATGATCTCTCTCAGACTGGGCGGTTTCTGCTTGCGAGCGAGTAGACGGATGATCATGTTTCGATCGGAACTTCTTGAGCCGAAGACGGATAAATTCTATGGGTACTTCTGGACGAAGGCGGTAAAAGTGATCAAAACAATTAAGATTCGGCACTCTCAACACGCGGACTCTCGAATGGAGCGAGATCAAGGCTTGTAATGTATTTTTGTAAATAAAAATAAATTTTGTAGGCAACGATGTGGACCGAAGACGATACGACGCTCGTTCCTCTCAAAGATGGAAACTTGATCGTCGCTTCTATGGTCAATCATTTTCTACACGAATTCACACTACTTCCATTCAAATTCTTCCTTTTTCAGACGAGTGAAGTAGCAGCCAATCGCGTGATTGGCATGAATGAGCTTGCAACGGAGAAGATGGAGAGATTCCGACTGATCGGAAACCCTTTGAAGTAACCCCCTTAGAAATTTCGATTACCTCTGCACCTACCACATTGCAGAATGCCCTCCCTCACTCGTCTTTCGTCGGTGGCAGTGCAGAGAAATGGCCGAGTGCCCACCGAATTGTTGGAGCAAATCGCAGCTCGAATGATAGCCTGACTTACCGTACTCATCGACTACCGTATCCGCTTGGCCCACTAACACCCAACTGACTTTACTCATTCATTGAAAATTGTGCGACAGATAAATGTGGCTAACGTGTATGTATCTATTACAATAAATATAAATAGGTGGTCACCCTTCATCTTTATTTCTTCCATCAATTGATCACGACACAGTATCCGTTCCTTGGCAATTCATCATTCTCATCAGCTCTCGCTGCTCCTTTCTCCACCGAATTCGACGGTTTTGAAACCAGATCTTCACCTGGAAACCCAACTCGTGCATCATTTTTTCATTTAAATGTCTCACCTGTATCTGATTCAGTCCGAGACTCTCAGCCAATCTCATTCGCTCAGCCTTGATCATGTACTGTTGACGAAGGAAGGCTTCTGCAAGAGGTTATGAATTCCCAATGACGACCAACTTGAAAATCGTACCTTCAAGTACCATCAACTGCAGCTGGGTGAAGGATGTGCGGATTCGACGTTTCTTCGTTGTATGCTGAGCGTCTTCTGCTTCATCGGGTGCTGAAATTAAAATTCATAGGTACGAATGCTGACGATTGGGAACTAAAGATATTTCACTTACTCCTCTGCTGCAGTAGTCCATCAATGCTGAAAGCAGGTTGGCCTGTGGTTGAGCTCTAAAATACCGAACATCTTGAGATCTAAAGAAGACTCACCTACCTGTGAATCGACCATCACCGAAGAGAAGTGTTCGATTAACCGACTACTCTTCAATCCATCACCCGAAAGGGCCAATCCTCCTCCCTAATAGGGGCTCCCTTCCCTCTCTTCTTCTTCTCTCATCACATCAATCGACAGCACACATAACAGAGGGCTATTATCGCCTTCTTCTCTTACAATAAGAAAGACCTTCTCCCTCCATTCAAGTAACCATCAATTTTTTTGCGCAGTCAATGGAAGATCGCATTTGGAAATGAAAGAGAAGATGATAGATAAATTTATTTCCAACAGATTTATGAGAATAAAGTAATAATAAGTTGTGTAACGAAACTGGGCGAGGTACGTTAGCAGAGGATATCTACGTATTATCTTAGAAATCGAATATAGATAGTATAAATTATGTCAATTCGGAATATTACATGCACGAAACTACTGAAATGCATGATATGACCTTTAATAATGTTCCCTTACCTTAGACATCATCATAATCCTTTGAGCTTCCACAGAAGCGCTCTAGTCTACGAAAAATCCATAGAGAGACCGTAGCCACAAATATGTATGCGAGGATAGCAGAAACAATGAAAAAGGCAGCAAACACTGTCTTGAACATTGTTTATTCGAAGTGTCACTTCAATTATTTTAACAAACCTCTTCAGGCGACAATTTGTAAGCATGTTCGCGTTCTGTAATGAAATAGATGCAGATAAGTACAAAGAGCACTCTCGATTAATTGAATAAGCAAAGATCAATATGAGATACCTTTGACAGTAATGGTGTACTCTATCGATTCCACTTCAGTATTATTAGTGAGGGATACAATTATTGCTGTGGGAATGACAACCGTTTTCACGACCCCATCGCTCGTTGCATAAGCTATCGCGGCTGAGTGTGCTAAAGCATTACTTTCAAATTAAATATTAGGCGCTGTGCAAAGAAATATTAGCAACCTAACCCCTGTCAGCCAATTGACAGATGGTAATGAAGACTGATAACGAGGCAACAAAATTCATCATAGATCGAACGAATCGCAATGGTTCAATGAAGGAAATGTATCATCTCAACTGAGACAAAACAGGAGGAAATGAGAGTGACATTTCAAGGGAAAAGAGAGGAACAATCGGTAAATTTACAGATGACGATTCTAAAACTTTCACAAGTAACAATCAGAGCAACTTATAAAATAAACGAGATAAATACAGATGTCCAGCATTCATTTTATCCATGACAAAATATATTACTAATACTAATCAATTTCAACTATAGTTCAAGTTCAATTCGCACGTAATCGTACTTTCGATTACTTTTCCATCACTCGATTTCTTTTCATTCTCATCAGAATGGGGCGTGCTGAACGGTCGCGTTCAACTGTTCAGATTCCTTTATCGCCTAGAAAGGTAACCATATCGTATTTTGTACGGAATCCTTCATTAAAATTCCTTATCTATGTCAGCACCGTAGCTTGTACTCGAACCTTCCTCTTCTCGCCCTATCTGAGTCACTGATGTGTGTTCTTCAGAACACTCTCACGTATCCACTAACGACACAAACTTCCCTTCCCCTCTCTTCACTCCCTTAGTACTCCCATGTTTCCCTAGGTTACGATGCACATATTTGCCCGAATTGCTCCGATTCTTCCACTTTCTCATTGCTGTGATAAGAAGTTTAGTGCGTCTAGGCAACGGGTTTGCCGTGCGCGTTCGCTCCTCAACTTCCTCTCTAACCCCTTCAATTATAGATGCTGTCGCACTGCTTCGCTCAAGGAGATTGGGAGAAACGAGGTATCTCCATTATCAGTAGGGCTATCAGAGTGAAGAATCTGGCTCTTCATTTCTCGTACTCTCTAATTCTTCGAGTGTCCATAGATCACACTGAATGAAGAGATAGATTCTTCGTTCTGCCCACCCGAATTATCAGTACTTCTTACTTTGTTAGTCATCATGCTTCATCGGGGTTGAATCCTGATTGAAACTCAACAATTGCGGGGGATTAATTGACGATTATCGATGACGGTGAATGATAAGTGCACCGCCCCTTAAAAACTTGTGAATCACATGTAAATTCCTCATTTTATTGCGTTCTCCATCCATTGTCTTCTTTTTCTTCTGCTGTTATCACTTTGATATGAGTGTATCCCTTCCATCCCGCTGGCATCTCCAGAGTGTAGTGGAGTCTCTTCAATGGAGATTGGAGAGTTGTGGCCTTCCCCTCATTCTTTCTTTTCACAGGAAAGTGAGAGAAACTAGCGCGGTAGTCAAGGATAATCTCGTGGTCAACCATTCCATTCCATTCCATTCCTTCCTTCTCACTACTCGCGTGATTCAGTGCAATCGGTAGTGAAATCATAGTGATCTTGAATTCATTTTGAATCATCTCACTGTTTTTCATCTTTTCCAATCACCGAATAGGAATGGCTAGAAAATGATTGAATGGAATGGTTCGATCGCCCCTTTTGTCTCAGACCATTCATTCCTCCGTTCTATCGTACAAGATCTATCTCTAGTGTTGCACTGATAATAACGATATAAAGGGGGGCTTCCCCCACCTTTCCCACGCTCTCCCTTCTCCTCTTCCCGTATGTTTGAATGATCACTACTCTACCTGTGGCACAGTTCCTTTCCAACTCTCTTCCCACTCTTCATTCTCATCTCTCCCTCACTTCCCTTCTTTCCCTCTTGTCTCTTCACTACTATCCGTCCTTCCTATTTACTCAACGTGACCTCAATTTTCCTACACGCGCCTTGCCGATTATTATAAGGTGTGTGTTCCTACCGTGAAGGTTTTTATCGTATTGTAGGTGTATCTTTCTCCTTTTCTTCCTTGCTCTGTGAATCGTTCTATTTCACCTTCTCTACCTTTGCCCTTTATCATCAACTATGGAGCATTAGAAGTGTCGTGCATTTCTAGCCTTTTTCACACCCTTCTTGCAAGGAAAAATCTCTGATCTGGACGTCACCTTTAATCGGCTCTCTTCTCTGCAATCGTCTTAGATCGACCCATTCTTGGAATCTGCGTGAGATAACAACCCGAGAAAAAGAGAGGGGAGAGAGGAGGGGTTCGAAGTCCGTTCACCGCTGCCCTTACAGAGTTTTGAAAAATGTTCATTTCTTTCTTTTCTCTCCGTATATATCACGTATTTCCTTTTCTTTTTCAGTTCTATCTGAACAAATGTCAGTGAAAGGTCCAGAAAAAAAACCAAAAATTTTTCAGAAATGAGTGACTCCATCGGTCGATTGCTGATCTTCGTCAATCCCAACAGCGGCTACATGAAAGGCGTCAAAGTGAGGAATTTTCATGTTTTCTCTCTACAAAAATGGCTTTCATCCTCCCCAAATCTCGCTGCTTTGTGCTGTACAACCGCGTGGGATTATGTATTCGTTTCCATTCAAGCTGCCTTTTCGAAAGAGGATTGTAAATCTCATATTATATTCCCTCTGTATTCGGAACGGCAATCGAACATTCTTTTTCGAGGGAGTAAATGTTACTGTGCGTGAAATTAGTGGGCGAGAGTGATTTGTGCGATTCTCTAGTGAACTTGACAGTCGAAGAGAAAACGAGAGAGCGATTGTTTGATTAATGGAACCGAAAATCTCTGTTAGATGAGTCGACCTTTGGACCCTCCCTGTTGATTCGCACTTTTGTCTGCGCTCTTTTCGGCATCGAAAGGTTCCCATCGTATCATTCTCTTATCAATCCATAAATACCATGAGAAATTTGGAAAAGGAGAAATTCCTGATTTTTATTGTTCTTTTCAGACTTTCAAGGAAAAGGTCGAGCCAGAGCTGCGAAAGAAGCGAATCGATTTCGAATTGATCATCACAGGTGAGCAGTTTCGAAAATTCGATGGGCGAGAGAGTATGTGAAAAGGAGAGAATCAGAGAAAAATTAAAGAATTTGGAAAATTTGTATTTTGGCAAAGGCTACGACATCTCTGGGTGTAGTGTGGTAGGAAATGAGAATGATAGAGAGGGATCTGCGAGAAAAAGCTTGGTCAAAACAGAGAAGTGCCGAAAAATCGATAATCCTCTTCAGACGGAGCGGATCACGCTAAGAACATCGTTGAGACTCGCAATGATCTCGCCGAATTCAACGCCATTCTCATCCTGTCCGGAGATGGGCTCGTATTCGAGGTATTCCATTTGAATTTTATTCATTCCCGCACATTCCAAAATTTTCATGGAAACTCGATCATTTTATGTAGAAACTTTCAACTTCGAAAAATAAATTGCGCGAAATTCAAATTTGAATTTGCAGGTGCTGAACGGGCTCTTCAATCGTCCCGATCACTGGGAGTTGCTGCACGTCCTGCCTATCGGAATCGTACCATCTGGCAGTGGAAATGGACTGCTGTCCAGTGTGTTCGCATCGAGAAAGTCAGTTTGCGATCGGTCGCTGATTTATTGTTGCTGAATACAGAAGTTGCGCACTTTTGCTAGACCAGAGATGAAAAATTGTAGACAAGCGTGAATTTTTCATGATTAGTAAGTGCGCTCACGGCACTACAAACTTTATGAGAATCTCATGTGAAAGATTTTCGAAACTACCGTATTCCAGATTTCCGCTGAAGAATCCGGCATTCACGAACAAAGCCATCGATCTTGTCACATCAGCCACTTGCCTCGCCCAACCAGTCAATCTGGTACGGTAGTAATCCACTTTTAGCCGATTATGAATCAGCCTTGACATGATCTTGACAGTTTTCTAAAGAATTAGAAAGATGAAAGATCAAAGATCACTTCTTAAGATTCACGCCCAAACTCGCGACGCGAACTACGCCGCCTTCCTGTCCGTCGGATGGGGATTGATGGCGGATATTGGTGAGAGTTGATCTTTGATCTATTCTTTTTTTTTCAACTTGCCAGGTCGAAAACTCAACATCAATGAAAAATCGATTCTTTTGAATGAGAATGAGATCTGTTTCACTGTTTGCTCTTATTCGTCGGTTGCGAATAACCTGTGATGCCTTGAACTCACGGTTGTAAAAAAAATATTATAAGCAATCCGTTGCGTACAATATTTCATTTCAAACATTCAGACGTTGAGAGTGAACGATGGCGAAAGTCCCTCGGATCGAATCGATTCGTTGTCATGGCACTCATTCGATGCTGCAGTGAGTATTTTTTGTTTGAAATTATATCTATTCTATGTTACATTATTTTTTCGCTGTATCCGTTAGCAGTTCTAGATATATTCCATACAGATCTCCGTACATATCGTGGTCGTCTCTCCTATCGTGAGCACACTCTCTCCGATGACTCCGCCCATTCTCCATTCGCCGTCTTCGGAAGGACCGCTGCTGAGAAGGTGAGAGGATGATCTTTGATCTTACGTTCCATCCAGAATCTTGCTGTTAGTCATTTTTATTCTTTTTCGTAACTAATTGCAATCGAAATCGTAGTAAGTACTCCTCTCGAGGCTTAGTAATGATCGTGAAACATAACTGAATACGATCTCTCCAAAAAAATTTTTTCTGAACCATTGGCTTTAATTTTTCTTGAAAGCTCTATCTCAGCTACGCGACTGCACCTGCAACAAGCCGGGCACTTCCAGGAGGAATCGATCCGAGCCAACCACTAATCGGTGAGCTTTTTTATCTTTGATGTTTCGCGTTCTGCATCAGTTACCTTTGTCTCGAATTCTCTAATCTTTTATCTCTCTAATTCAGTCGGAATGAGGATATCTGGTTGACAGCTCATTCAATCGAGGGAATTCCTCCTATCGACGAGAAAATTCCCGAGGAGGGATGGACTGTGATCGAGGATGAATTCGTTGGAGTTTATGCGGTTTGTACTCATTTTTTATCTTGAAATGTTTCTGATTTTTGCGTCTGGTCTCGTGCTAAACTTTTTCATGACATGCCAGTAATATCAGGAGGTTATTGAAGTATCATAGATATTGATCTTTGATCTGTGCTTTCCTTCAGATGGCAGCTTCTCACATCGCTAACGACGGTCCGATGCAGCCACGAGCGATGCTCGACGATGAAAGAATCTATCTGTCATTCATTAGGTATTTATTATACACATATCCCGTATTTTTTATCAAAATTTGGTCGAAATACCCTCTAGTCATTACTTCAATCTAGCCAACGCCTCGAACTAGGATGATCAATCAAATCATTATTGCAGGAAGCGTGATCTTCCCTCTCGTGCTTCTCTCATCAAGATGCTAATCGCCCTCGAGAAGGGAAACCATCTCAAGATGGACTTCCTCAAGGTTAATAATATTTAATTTTATGGTTTTCTGACCTTTACCCAGAAATGATCAAAAGAAACTCTCAGCTAAAACTTTAGTATCGATGGTGAAACATACGCGAATTCGAAAAGAATCTGCCTTTTTTCCAGTAACTTTTTGTTCTGTCCACTATTTCAATGTTCCTTCTCATTTTCAGTGGGTCGATGTCTCCTCATTCCGTCTGGAATCGCTCACTCCGGGAAAGGGAAGAATAGTATTGGATGGAGAGACGATAGGAGCTGATTCCATTCAGGTTAGTAGCTGTCTCTCCATTCTCCATGCTGTCTCGCCTTCTCTAACCTGATTATTTCGAACATAATCAATACTTTGCAGGTGACCGTGTCCAACTACCGTACGGCGATCATCTCTGATCTTTGATCTTCATTCATAGCTCCGCCCTCTTTTGTTCCTTGTTTTGTGTATGTACAGAGACAGACGTGTACGCCCTCATCCTGTTGTGCATTCTCGTAGTCAAATGATAACGAAGTCTAGTCCCGGTGGTGCAATCGGTGGTGAGATATCCGAAACGTCGCCCCGTCGAAATCTGCATTGCGGAAGCGATCAAAGCCGGGAAGCAGATACCAAACCGCTTCGGTCCCTTGACACCTCGAGGAAATGAGGAATGGACTAGGGCGAGGGATGATAGATCACTTGTTAGGATCTTCCCCTCCCCTTCCTCCCTCCCTCTCCTTCTAGGGGCGGGAATGTATTAGAGAGAGCAACCGCCAAAAGAAGCACTGAATTTATGTCTATCATGGGACTACTTGTTCCTCCCTTCCCTCGGATTACGGTAGGTCTGTGGTGTGGGAAGGAGTGATAAACGTCGCCCAGTGCATACAATGAATGTAGTAATCGTCGGCTTAACTGTCAATTATCCCCAGTACCAAGAATGAATGCGACACCAATTGGATGTGTTAGGAGAGTGGGGGAAGATGAATTACTTTGGGTTGGAGGGAGGAGGGACACTCCTCTCCCCCTCCCCTCCCTCCTTCCAGATAGAAAAGAGATGAAGAAAAGGCGAGAAAATGAGAAATTCAGACCCTCACTATTGCCACAAGAGTCAACACTTCATGTGTGCGAAGATACAGTAATCGTAAACGTCGGCCTGTCGATAATTGCACTGCGTGAGCAACTAGTAAACGTCGTAAGGAGTACTGTAGGCGAGTTGATGATGTCTAAAGTGCACTTCCTCCTCTCTTTTTTCTTCCAACTCTGGATCACTCCTTTCCTCCTTCCTCTCTTTTCAAATGTTCCTTCTCAGCCCATTCAGAGCAAGAGTGTCTTGAAAGGATACTATCACTGCCCTCCCCATCCCTTCCCTCCCTCCCTTTCCTCCCTCCTTCCTCCCTCCTAACTCGAGTCTCGGACCATTGCTCTCCCTCCTTCTCAGTATCCCCCCTTCCTCTCCACCTTTTCTATCACTCATTTCTTTTCATACCATACTACTCAACCCCATTTCCTAATCACATTTCTCCACTCTTCTTCTCATAGTAGATCAATGACCCGAGTACTCCTACCGTAACCCTCCCGATCACTCTGGGCGGTACCGCACGCACATCATAAACTGATCTTCCCACGAACTGGTCCTGCAGATGTGGTAGTGCGGGGGATGGTAAACGGCGCCTGTTAAATTTGCGACAGAGTGAGAAGTTTAGGAAATGTCGTCCTCCGGTCTCACACCAACCCGCTGTGTGCACAAGTTGCAATCGGTGATTGACTCTCTCGATTTCACATGCTCTCTCACTTCCTCTCGTCGTCTGGCCCTCTCCCGTTCCCATGCTCTCTCCCATCGACTGCCCATTTTCATGCTAATTTCAACCGGTCTTTCATATGCCCCGACTACAGTATCCCGCTGTGTCTGAGTGAGTGCACTACACTCAATTAGTAATCGTCGTCCTGTCGCGAATTTGACTGCGTAAGATCAAGTGGGATACGTCGACTACAGTAACCAGTCGTGTCCCACTTCTTTCGCATTGAGAGGAGACGAATAGACAGATTTGATGAGATGGTATGAAAACATGCCCCTTCTTCTATACGTGTCAATTTCCTTTTCTTGTCCTCTTTCATTCACAACTTTGACTGGAATGGAGCAATCTTTCAATGGTCCATGAGTACCGATCAGGTACCAGACTACCACGGGGATAATCTCATTGGTATTCGAGTACCACAAACAGTGCCCGACCACCTGCGGGTACTCTATGAAAGATGTTCTCGCACTATTTTATTACTTCTAATCTCCTAGATTATCAGTAGTTTCAATGGCCGGGGCGGGCCCCATAAAGAGAGTGAGATGATTAATTAGTACCGACACTCTGCCTCCCCCTGCGAACACACGATGGTGGTGTGCGCCTTGGGAATCGTCGCCAGTCGAAATTTGCATTGCGTGAACCGAATTGGTATTCGTCGCCCTTGGATCAATCGATACTCCTTTCCGGTCGGGGTGCACCAAATGCCACGAGCGAGTAAGGAAGAAGTGGGAAGGAGGGCGGGCAATGAATCAGACAGTTTTCTCCCCCACTCCCTCCCCATCTTCCCCCTCCCTTGTTCACGCTCAACCTCTTCCTGTTCGATGTATCTATTCCGATATGTTTCACCATTGTTATGAAACAGCTGAATTTGCTTTGAATTCAGTTACATTATCCTCGGCGGCCATTTAAGTAGAAACAATATTGTCTCCTAACTCCTCAGAGCACCAATTAACTCATCTCTGTCCTTACTGCGCAATTTGACGAATTTACAGCGTGATCGTGTCAATATTAGGCCAGATAAGATCTCTCCTCAGAAGGGGAAAGAGACTCTCATTCCCTCTGGTGATCTGACTCGAATGTGCAATCTGCTCTCAATGGATGGATGTGATAGATGGACTTGCCCTCACTCTAAAAGGTGCCGAAATCGTCTTCTCTCTAATCGGTCAATTAGTCAATCTTCCCATCTGATTCGTTTCCTTGATCCTCTCCCTCTTCCTTCCCTTTGGGGAGGTGCCATAGTTGCGCAAACTTGATCGAGTGTCCTCCTGACAGCCAGCCGTCTTTTCGATGCAACCACTGGGCGCACTGGGTTACAGAGTGGAACTGGGCCCGGAATAGAGTACCGAATTTTGGATTTTCGTCAAAATCGATTTCCAAATGCACATGAAAGCAATCCATGTGCATTTGTATGTGAAAGCAATCCCTGCGGAACTATATTGAAATTGTGAAGCATAACGGAATCGATTGAATATTTCGAATGAATGAGTGTCTCTTCCTGTACCCAATTCGTTCTCGGGAACCAACATGGAACCCACTCGGAACCTGGTTCCGGTGCCATATCTCTCTCTGGCAGACAGGTGATCCACCCCTGCGGTGGCTCATCCACTCGAGAATCTCCTCAATTCTTTCTTCTCTTTGTGACGTGATCAGCAATTGATCAGAGAGAGGAGGAGAGGTCCCACTTGTGGATAATCCAATTGAGAGACTGAGGCCAGTGATGATACCTCATTTCCGCTTATTCCACTGACCCCTCTCCTCATTCTCCTATCGCTAATGTTTCAGTTATGTTTCTGGTGCGCCATATAAATTCTTGGATTTTATCAAATGTGATACGTCGAGCGTGAACTCATATAACACGATATTGTTAACATTTCTTGATTTCCCTCGAACACAGTGTGAGTGCACTCAAACTTGTCAATCTCATCATTCTCTTCGATCAAAGTTGGCAGATGTTTCCTTCCTTCAATACTTGTATGTGAACAGTCGCTCTCTCAATTCTCCATACTCTCTCGTCCCTCTCTCTCTCTCTCCTCCTCCTCCTCTTACTCATCATCACTATCGTTCACACCTCACTCTCTCTCTCTTTTCCATCGATTCTACCGTAATCACCAGTCAGTTCGTGATCAAGCACTGGTCGAGGACTACCGTACTCTTCTCCCATTCAATCGATTCATTCTTTATCCCCACTCAGTTCGTGATCGAGATCTACCGTACCCTTCCTCCCATTCAATCTCGAATCAAACCTTTTTACGCACAACTCATTTCACAGTCTCAGTCTCGCACCGCCTTTGATCTCTCTGAGGTCATTTCATTCAGCACCAATTTTACCGCGAGTTTCCGCCTATTCTGTTTTGATCTACTCATTCAGGCGCTACCGTAATTCGATCACACCTCTTCGATATTAAGTCAGTACTCGATGGAATCACCACCCCACGTAATCGATCCTACAGTATCCGCCGCGGAGTTGAGTCGGATAGCCCATGCCAAGTGAGCCATTACCGTATCACTATTTTAAATCAGTTCTCGATCATAGTGGGCGGAGTCTCTCAGTCTTTGGTACACTTCTGGGCACCTGGCGCTATCACCATTGTGATCAGCATAAATCTCGTGAATAGATACATCAGCAGACTCCTCTCCACTCCCTCCCTTCACCCCTCTCCCCTCCTCTTCTTCTTTCCCTTGTAAGGAAGAGATTGCGCAAGTACGGACAGTGTGTTGTGTACGGACGATTCACACAATGGCAAGATGGTCGTAAAACACTCATCTGAGGATGGGAGTACTGTAACATTGAGTATACACGATAACATGGTCAACTCGAGATTTTCTCATGTTAGGGGCCCTGGCCGCCTAATTACGTACTCTAATAAGAATGTGAGATTACAATAGTTATTGTCGTGAAGACTCAAGACTCTCGATCAATGCAACTATCCTTCACTATCTCTATTGAAAACAATCCATCTATTCATTCACACCATTTCACCGTCAATTCTTTTTACTGACAGCTCTAATTGTTAGCCTCTTTCTTGCCTCCTCTAACACGATTGGCCAAGTTCGCACCTCCGTTTTTTGAGTCCGTCCGTCTATTCATCCGAAAAGGTCATCAATGGGTTCTCTCCTGCCTCCCTGATCAGACAAAGTGAGAGCATGCGAAATGGAGAGATCATTGCTCTTTTCCTCACTGTTTTGTGTGTGCATCACCAGACGAAAAGTGGCTGGACTAACTCATCTTTGTCTGTCTTCCTCCTCTCGGTATCACCCGTATAACGAGGTCAGGCAAGTCGGGCGGAAAGACCCGGAAGGAAGAAGGGGCGGAGCCTAATCGAACTATCATATACTTTGGAGAATCAAAGCTGCACGCTTGTCGATACTTCTAAAATTTTCGTGGACAGGGCGTTTTTGAATGCAAATCAACGAAGGTTTTGCTGATAACCATTATAAGTTGTGATACACAAGAGGGGGAAGCAGTAAATGATTGAGTGCTCGTCTGGTATTCATCTTCATCTTCTTCTGTGCTCTAAGGGGGCTATTTTACGACGTGTGAACGCATTTGGAAGAGAATGTTTGCTGTGAATGGGCAGAGAGAGAGACTGATTTAGAGTGGAGCGGAAGGAAGGGAGGAATCGGGATGAAGGAGAAGGGGGGGGGCAGAAATTAAACTAAATGTGGATCATCAATGGCTAGAATTGAGGGAAATGCTAAAGATCAAAGAACACTCGTTTCAGATGCCTTCTAGAGGACTACATGGCACGACGACGGGAACTGGCCGCAGAGCTGTACGAGTTCAGGTAGGATAGAATACCGTAGTCTTAGATCGTCTGTGAGGTGTTATTTATAAGCTAAGAAAAAGGAAAAAATCGAATGGTCATTCTATTTCAATGCCTATGAGGCCTATGTGAAACTCAACCAAAAAAGGGAAAGAGTACTTACTTTGTGAGTATAAAACATTTAAATTAAGGAACAACGAGCAGTTCATCGAGGACACTCAACAGACGATTGCCGATCTGAATGATGAACAAGCAGAACATTCGAAGGTGCTCCTCAACATCAAAGAGGTTTGAATTTTATGAGTTCCCGCCGAAAAAGACATTTATAAAAGTCTCTACACAAAATGATCGTTTTTTTCTTAAATCTGGCGCAAATTTTTTAAAAAAAATCAGGAAAAGAAGACACTCGAATGCGAAATGGAAACGGCCAGAAGTCAGCAGAGAGAAATCGAGCAGAAGTTGATTAGGAAGTATGAGGTTAGAAAGGACAATTGTTCAATTTCGGACAATTGAAAAGCCATTAGATTCTACGCTTCCGACGTCGTTGTGAAACATATGCGAACGAAATAATTCAGATTCTAATGCGAGTGATGGATCAATCGAACGATAAATTGAAGGAGGCTGGAGTGGAGGAGACGAGTCTGACTCAAAGTGATGTAGACGCACTCGATATTCCTAAGTGAGTGCTTTCTTCAGGTTATGTTTCACTAAGAAATCATAGGTGAAATCAAAGTGGTGTTTTCGCTATCTATTTCGTTTCCGTATCAAAAAGAAAACAATATTTGCAGACAGATCCTTGCCGCGTCCCTCGCAGCCGCGGCCTCGCCCGTCTCCTCCTCTAGCACAGCTGCAGCTGCAGCGAAGACGTCATCTGCCCCCTCGACGCCGACCCCCATTCAATTCCCGCCCACCCATCCAATATTCGCCCATTTCCAGGTGAGCGCGGGGTTAGAACGCTTATATTTAGAATAGATAACCAAAAAATCAGCTTATGTTAGAGCACACATTTTCGTGCATTAGGTCGGATATGACCATTGGTACAACAATTCCTCATCCATGCCTACTAAATGTTTGATTTATTTAAACCAGGAAGAAAGAAGATTTTCACTTCAGGCTCTCCTCCAGCAGCCGTCCCTCCAACAGCACTCCCCCGTCACTTCCCTCCACAATCCAATGCCCAACTTCCCAAATTACAACAATCCCCTCCAGCAGATGATGCTGTCGAATGCAGTGCATGCAGGGATGGGGGTATGTTTCACGAGTGAAATATAATTTGTCTAAAATACATTAGCCGTTATCGAATTCATTTTCATTGCCAATACAAATCGTAAATTTAGGAGCGCATAATTTACAAATTCAACGAAAGGTCTTTCAATATTTCCAGGGAATGTCGGGGTCGTTGAAGACTCCCAGTCGAGGTGTCTCCTCTTCTTCCGATCACTCATCGCCGCCTATGAAGGTACGTGCAAATCACCTCAACAGACCAAATCACTATCGATATGGCTGGCAAACAGTAATCTCTCACTAGCCATCATCCGATGTAGTCAAAGTAGCACATTTGGTGGATTCTTCGTACAGTGTTATTAACTTTATTCATTTCAGAAGTGTCAAACATGCGGTGAATCCATCCATCGAAATGCTCCCATCTGTCCTCTCTGCAAGAGTAAATCTCGATCGAAGAACCCCAAAAAGCCAAAGCGCAAGGAGTAAATCGATCCATCTTTCATTCATTATTATCATCTACTTATTCCTTCTCACCAAAATCGTTTCTTAGATCTCCTCCGCCATTTCTCGCTGTATTGTGATGTTTCCTTGTCCATTTTCACTTGAATATGAGCCGTTGTCTCTTCATTTCACAAACTCGAGTTAGAACGAGAGGAACGAAGAGATCGCAGCTCATTTTCGAGCTCTATTTTTCGCACCGAAGAATCAGACGAAATAAAGCAATGCGCTGGTCGAATCCCATTGTTTTCCTTCATGAAATGGCAACTAAAGTCGGGCAATACCCGCTCATTTCGTCTTCCAAGCCACTTCATTACTTCCGTTACGGCTTTCCTATTTCAACTAAGCAGAGTAAACGCCCCTCAGGCCTCTTCTCTCTACCGTATTGTGGCCTCTCCTGACCTCATTTCTCCCCTCTTAATTAAACGGTCCTCCCTTACGCCTCACCAACTTTGCTTTGCTCAGTCCTATCCAGATTATAGGAATTATGCAAATGAGCGGTAGGTCTCGGAAAGGGAAGGAATGGAGGCCTGTTGCGTGTGTTGAACGGACGCATTATTTTCATTGGCACTTGTGAGAGCATGGAGACGGAATGGAGGATGGAGAGATGAGGAATGGAAGGAGAGTGGGGGGATCTGGATTAGAGGTGGTGGGTTGAAGAATGCACCTTTCGTTTGGCATATTCGTGAAATGTGTGAAATAGTATTTTGCCCAGCCACGATTCCAGTTATGTTTCAAGATTCTCAAAAATGATCTGCCGATTCTAATAAATTTGATTCATCGTTGACAGTTTGTTTAAATAGGATATCATTCAATAATTCAAGCAAATTCGTTCAGTATCATCACCGGAAGGCATTCATTTCCTCATTTCATTTCCACCCATTTTTCCTCCCTCTCCTCCCCTCTTCCTCCCGTGATTCATTCACACTCAATCGACTCGATGCTATACGCCTATCCATCCGATACTCTCTCCATTTCGCATGCTCTCTCGCCCTCTCTAACCAGCGAGATAGCACGAAGGGTGGAGAGACCATACTCTATTTCTCTCTAAAATCTCCTCACAATGATACTAAACTGTCCGGATCTTAGGGAAAGTACACTTCGGTTCTTTCGTTTTTTCTGGCCCTACTTCAGATGTTATTTTCGAAGGTACCTGTTCGAATGTCTCTTTCTCGCACTCAAAGAGCTTCCGACAGCTCTCATAACATCCTCTTCCCCTTTTGAGAATAGGATGAATATTATCTTTCCCTGACCTTTTCCCCTCTCTCTCTTATGAATCCATTCAAACATGAATGTTCTCTCTATCATCGGTAGGTCAGTTTACGATCGGTCACTGACCTTCCCAGCCAGTGGTATACGGTAGTCACGGCTCGTTGGCTGCACAGAAAGAGCAGCATTGCACTCTCATTCTCGTACTCTCTCCATTTCGCACACTCTCTCGCCCTTTCTCTGCCCTCCCATTCGCCCCCAAGTGCATTCATCGCCTCTCAACACACTATCATCATTCACCCTTTTTCGTCGTATCGATTAAGCAAGTTACAGTACCCTTACAGTACTCCTGATGGAGTTGACTTCACTCGCCGGGGAGTTGGACTGCATCGCATCGGCCAGGTTTGATCTTTGATCTTTGGCAGGATGCCCGAATGAGGTTGAATGGCAGAGAGGTAGACGTTCTCAGGCCATTTCATTCAATAGCTCTCGTTTGCACTCAATTGCCATGGGAAATGACAATTGAGTACATGATAGGGCATGTTCCGTACTCTTTTTAGTTCAATTTGATTTCGTTGTTGTAACGACGATTATCATGTTAGCAATATAGAATGTATTCTTGACGGAGAATAAAGCATAACCGAAACTCGAATATTTCAGTGAGAAACTGAGCGAATTCGAGCGATGTGCGAGTGAGGTCAAGCAGCACATTAGAGAGTGGAGCGATGTTAGAGGTAGGTAGACTTCCATAAGCACCAATAATTTGCTGTCTTGTACATAAATGCAAATGAATCATAGTACTTGCAACGCTACTTTTTCCTGGTCATAAATATGAATTCCAGATTACATTGATGACTGTGAGAATCTGAGCAATGAATTAGAGGGAGAGAGGAAGGAGCACGCGGATGAATTGAGACAGATTAATCAGGTATTTTTTTCTTTTCTTTTTTCATATCGAATTGGAATATGCTTCACCGCTTATTTATCCATCGATGCTCTTGGAATTTTCAATTTGTCCTTGTGAATCACTCGAAAAAATTAACTCATTGAATTGAGGACATCAACCATCTCGAAGACATTCTCAAGTCACTCAAGGCGCAAAGAGAATCGACCAGGGAAGCTGTACTCAAGAAGGTATGTCTGTACAGAAGCATACAACGTGTATCGTAATCTCAAAAATGATCTGAAACTAGTGAATTTTCAGGTCGAAGACTTCCGAAAGCGAGTCGAGGCTGCTAATGAAGTAGTAAAGGTGGGTGCTAACACTTTTGGTGCTAAACGGAAAATACGATAACTAAATCGAGCCTATGGAAATGTGTTTCAACTCAGATCGCTGGTCTCTCAGAATTCTCATTCGTACTTGAGGAAGAACTACCAAAGGAGTGCCTCGATTGGTAAGTGGTCTTTGATCTTCATTGACTGATCTTTGATCTCTCCAGTCTCACTCTCACTCCGGATATCACTCAAGAGAAGGCTCAATCAGCTGCTCCGATGCCTGTTCTGCCCTCGTTTCCCATCAAGTAAGCTAGATAATTGGCTCGGTCGTTGATAAGTATTAGAAGTAACTGAAAACGTCCGTCTTCACAATGAAAAACATGTAAAATTCGTAGAATGAACTAATGTTATCAAAACATTGCAGCTTCCCTCTCGCCCTGCTGCAGTCTCTGCAGCAGCAGCAGCCTCAACCGATGAGAACCATCGATCAGGCGAAGATGAAGGTTAGATTACTTTGCTTCGACGTAATAGCGATTTGTTTGTTTTAATACTATTCATTTGGGCCTCTACAAAATGGTTTTTTACAATCCAATCTTCTAGCGGCTGGCTTTATCGTCGCGATACTGCGATGTAATCGCTAGGCGTGGACGAAAACAGCTAACACTATAATCTGCTGTTCAGACGTGCGACAGTTGTCAGCAGCAGATCCATCGTAATGCGCCCACTTGTCCCATGTGCAAGGCTGTCTGTCGATCGAAGAATCCAAAGAGAAGAAGACAAGCGAATTAGAGAAAGGAAATCGATAATTATTATATTGACAGAGAGATCTCTGATAAAGAGTAATGTTTTGTTCATCGTTGCGAAAATTACTGTGAATTGTCGATTTCAGTTATGCTTCAGGAATCTTTAAATTCGTCATTGATCGATGAAATTGCAATAATCCGCCTCCTTCATCGTCAAAAAATACTTAAAGTCGAATCACAGGAAACATTCAACCCAACCATAAGCCGTTTCTTTATGCTCAAGAAGCGTTTTTTTTCCTCTCTGTTTACTAGACGGTGTCTAGTATACTGAACTGACCTTATCGTGCCTCTTCCTCTCTTCCGTTGTGCTCTGCGGGACTCCCGTGTCACCGAGAGAAAAGGAATCCGAACAAACGGCTAAACCGGAAAACCGCCCATCCAACAACCATAACTTTGTCCCGACCCTTTCTCAGGTTACGAGAACTCCCCAGGGGGGGGGGGGGTCGATACTGTACCCGACAAAGTATAAATATGGTTGTAAACCATCCCCTTCCCTCAGTTGGTTCCAGAGCAATCCCTCCTTCGGCCAGCACACTCAACTGCATTCCTTCCCTTCCCCTTCCGGATCCCATTAGCCTGTGTCACTCTTAGTGTTCCATGGGGCAGTAGGTGTCATCATTATTATTATTATTGCATTATCCCCCTCTGGCCTCTGTCCCTGCCCCCTTACCTTTCGCTTTCACGCCAAGTCATTGACACAAGCGCTTCCTCATTCTGACCTACCCTTGTCGCGTTCAGTGGTGTGCTGAGGTTACGGTAGACGACATTTACAGGATGATTCACCACAAAGGCGCGAGCGCCGCGCTCGCACTGTGTGGCGTGTCAGGTACGCTTGATCTTTGAACTTTGATCTTTGATCTCTCTTTAAATTCAGTAATTTCGTCTCTAATCTTCGGTGCGTACATCCTCAACGACATTAGATCTTTCTCCATCGATGCAATGAACGAATTAGAGGAATTCAGGGTATGGTAGCGCACGAGGAATACGGTAATCTAAAATCAATCCATGAAATTTGCCGTAGATGCGGAATTGTTTTTTGACGATTTTGTCCTTATTTCATTACTTTTCAACCGCTACGAGATACTTTGTATTGCTTATGAAACTCATTTCATTTTGCCAAATTTGTAAAGCTGAATTTCGTTCTTTACCACAAAGACCGAGAGTGCATTGTAGAACCAGATCCCGATTTTTATGAGTTCCTCTTTGGATCTTATTACCTTAGGTCCTAGCCGACTCAGCTTCATCCGATATGCGATCTACACTGGAAGTTGCACATCCTCGATCGGCACGAGCTGCCGTTTCTGGAACGGTACGTTTACATTGAAAAAAAATTAGGAAATAATTAGCCTGTACTTTAGTCTCTTAATTTTTCGCTATCTCGCACGTATGTAAGAAAACGATCCCACATTTGCATTTCTATGGAATTCGCCGCGTTCGAGCAAGATTGCAAGTAGTGACGTCAGAATTGAACATCTCTTGAATCGTTTCGTCTAAAGGCATTCTAATGACAACAAAGAGCATTGCATACCATGTTTTTTTTTACATTCTCATCTAGGAAAATTGTCAATCCCATACTTGAAAATTTTTATATTTGGCGAAACGCATTTTTAAAAGCAATCTCTCTTCAGCACACACAGATGAACTATCTCTTCGGTGGGGCTCCTCCCAATCAAGGAAGAACTCGCACCGCCCGACAGTACTACTCATCAGCTCCTCCCGCAACGTACCAGCAAGCACCACCTAAACAGCAATGCAGTAGGAAGATTTGATCTTTGATCTCTAGAGTGGTTCAATTCTAATGAATGATCTTTGATCTTTCAGATTGCGCCGCTCAAGCTTCTCGTTGTCCCTCAGGCCCGCCCGGTCCGCCTGGATCAGAGGGAATGCCTGGGTATGGACTGATGAATACAATTAATAGTTTTGTATTGTAAGAAGGTGTTTTTGCATCGAAATGTAGAAATTGAATGCATACAAACCATTGTTCTCGTTAGATACCCTGGCGACCCTGGTCTGCCCGGTCGAGACGGTGTTCCTGGCATCCAGCAAGCAATGAACTCAGGAGGATACAGTACCGCCCAGGTATACTGTATCGACACTCCAATCAATCGATTACTAATTCAGGCCTGCATAATGTGTCCGATGGGCCCTCCTGGATTCCCGGGCAACGATGGCGAATCGGGACCGGAAGGACCACCAGGAACGCCCGGAATGGTAGGTTGAAGGGAAAATAATATACTGCTTTGGGAAACATTTCTTTGTGAACGGGCCCCATTCAGTAATAGGGCACATTTGGCATTTTGTTACACAGGAGCCGAAAACAGGATGCACTTTGCTGTATTTTCCGGAACACTTCCGGTAAAAATAATGGTGTAATGGTTTCTTCGAGCATGTACCTACTGTTAGACGGATGTACGCCCCCCCCCCCAGAAATAAATAAAATACTAAACAGGGCCTGTAGGAAGTAGCCAATTCGATCGGGTTGTTTTCATTGCTAGTCTTGCGAAAGGATATCTCGCTCCTTTCTCAGCCCCTCTCACACCTTAGTCCCCTTCCACCACATGAAAGGCAAACAATTTCACGCGTGTTTCTGCGTATGAATAACTACCGAACCACCTCTCCATTCTGCCTATTCTCTAGTCAGTTAGAGAGAATGAGAGAGCACGCGAGATCGAGAGAGGGCAGAGAACGCCTCCCTCGCATTGAGAAGCACCTAATTTGGATACGAATTTGCTAAAGCGAAGAGCGAGTTGAAAGTCGACGATGCGTCACTGTGAAAAGGTCGACCAAATTTAGCCAATACATCACACATCTTTTGATCTCATTGCAGGATGGTCAACCCGGTCGACCAGGGGAGATGGGCCCTCAGGGACCCGAGGGAGATCTCGGGTTCCCCGGGTCCCCCGGTCAACCCGGTGCCAATGGACGACCAGGAGAACCCGGACGCCGTTTCGTTTCATCACCAGGAGCTCCGGGACCAATGGGCAGTCCCGGACCCATGGGAGAACCAGGTGAGTAGTGTGGACAGTGGTGTTAGGCGCCTGTCAAATTTTTGTACTGTGTGAGGGTGTTCAGTAATCGTCGTTCAGGCGAGCCCGGATACACTCCGCAACAGGGCGAGCCGGGACTGCAAGGACCTCCTGGAGGGCCCGGAGGACTCGGTCAACCAGGACAAGAAGGGCGGCCGGGAGTTGTGAGTATACATCGTCATTTCATCGTCATCTGGTCGAAATCTGTCCCCCTTTGGCTCTGACAGATCCCCCTGAGTGTTTGTTATGGAGATACTGAGAGCTGTCATTGCCAGGCAGAACGCATATGGTGGCTAGATAAAAGGAAGCGCGATGATTCTCCTTTTCCTCCTCTATTTGATTGCCTCCAAGGAATAATTCGCATACTGAAAATACCCTTGGTCTTCTGATATTCGGCATGTTTTGAGCGTAGGCGCATCTCTTTGGGGTGTGCGGAAATTGGAGTGAAAGTGGACAGAGGAAGAGTAACCAGTAGAGGGAAAGAAAGGGAGACAAACGGAAGTAGAGCATAATTGCCCGTCTTGACGCTCTTTGATATCTAGAAGTGCCTGAAAGATGGATGAGTTCAGATTCTTGGAATGAATGCATTCAATGAAATAGGTTTCGTGCTTTCTTTGTATAGACTTGGCAATGCGTACAATAATGCGCAGTGTATTGCCATCATAAAAAATATAACAAAAAACTATATTTCAGCCCGGGTACCCCGGTTCACCAGGCAACGATGCCGGGTACTGTCCATGCCCTCATCGAACATCCTCAGCTTACGACACCCCTCCTCCACCTCCTCAATACTCGCCTGCGCCAGCCTACTCCCCGGCTCCGGCCTCCTACAGTAATCCGCCTCCAGCCTACTCCCAAGCTCCGGCCTCCTACAGTAATCCGCCTCCAGTCTACTCCCCGTCTCCGGCCCCCTACAGTAATCCGCCTCCAGACTACTCCCCGGCCCCATCGACAGCCTACTCCGGCTCTAGCGGATACTTCAGAAAGAGCGCCCGCATGATCAACCATCCGGTGAGCATACTGTAGGTGTACGGCAGAAAATCGATCGTTTGCAGCGATCCTCCGGCCACAGCAGGGCACCCATCAATTCGGGCGGGTCGCCGTTCTACACAACCAGAAGCCAGGTACCGTAATCCGTTAATCGTGGTGAGACCCAATCCGTCATTTCAGTACGGTGTTCCCCCGATGCGTCATCGTCGGATCAAGAAACATTGAGCTACCGAACTTTCAGCTACCGTATCCTCCGTGCCTCAATCGAATAAAAATACTGCACTTTATCGATAAATCGGCTCATTCAACGGGATTTATTCTGCTGGTAGACACTGACGAAGGGTGTGAGAGAGATCAAGGAAAACCGGTCGGAAGATGGTGGTGGTGCGTGGGGGAGATCGGAGATCAAAGATCAACTAAGGGACTCAAATATACGTTAATCACATTATAAATGGTAGATAGGGAAGGGAGGACGGAGGGGTTGGCCACTTGGGAGTCTCGCCACGAAAACGAAGTGCGGGAGGAGTACGGTAGCAGTCGAGAATCGATCGATTGGAATGGATGGAATTAGCGGCGGCCGGCGACATCGAAGAAGTTCTTCATCTCGATCTGGAAAAGGGGCGGGGCTTAGAGTGGAAAAGGGGCGGAGCTTAGCAGAAAGTGCGCAGAATTAGCCTACCTGCTGCTCGAGATCCGCAGCGGGAGAGATCGATCCACGCTTGCGACCAGCGTCGTACAGACGAGCGTACACCTGAGAAATCGACTTTTAGGCTCCGCCCATTTTCCTGGAATCCCGCGCCCAGAGATCTCCGATGTTGCGTAGATATCTCTCTGTTTGCAACATTCCCGGACGCTTGATGACATTAGCGGAATGAATTGGATAGAAAAGGGAGCGAAAGCCATCGAATTTGTGCAGAAAGCAAGGAGATTCAGAGAATGCATCAACCAAATGAGAGGCTTTCTGCCAGAATTGGAATTCTGCGCCAGGAATGCGGTGCGTGCCGAGTGCGAAACTCACATTGCCCATCTGCTGGAACTCATCGGCAGGCGACGCCGAGCGCTTGCCGACTGCGGCCAGCTCTCTGAAATTCAAATTTGAATTCGCGCTTTAAAGTTTTCCAATTTTTAATGGCATTTTTGCACTACGCCAACAATTGGCTGCGTGCCAAGGCGCGAAATTCAAATTCTCACCTGAGGTTGTGGGGCACCTCGGCGAAGATCTCGGAGGAGGGCGCCAGGTGGCGCTTGTGGTCGGCGGACCGCTTCACGCCCGGCTACAGTATACCATGGTTATCGATTTCCTTAGTTGATTCGGAGGCACTTCCGTGCGGGACTACCCACTACCGTACCTGGGGATAGGCGTAGAGGTCGAGATACTCCTGCAGCTGCTGGGCCGGAGAGATCTGGCGCTTGGCGCGAGGGGCCGCCTGCAAGGAGGGAGAGAGTAAGGATCTGGAGTGATCGTAGGCCCACTAATCGTAAGTTAGTAAGTTA
This sequence comes from Pristionchus arcanus, assembly GCA_900490705.1. Taxonomy (NCBI): domain Eukaryota; kingdom Metazoa; phylum Nematoda; class Chromadorea; order Rhabditida; family Neodiplogasteridae; genus Pristionchus; species Pristionchus arcanus. The sequence continues at coordinate 167,799 of LS486950.1, read as the reverse complement.
GCCGTAAGTTAGGAGCAGATCCTTTATGGCAAGGGGGGGGGTTAGATGGCGCGCCAAAAAAAGGGCGGGCGCCAAGTTGGCGCCATCATACCTCGGTGACCGCCGACAGCATGCACGCGGCGACGGCTGCGAAGAGCGCGAGGCGCGACAGGGAGCCCAGTTCGGAAGACATCTGATGGTTTAGATGAAGACAATCTATTGATATTAAGCAATCGCGAAGTTACGGAGTTATGAACAAGTGGTGAAACACAACTGGTCGTATGCTCAAGACATTGCGCAATGAGACTGGATGAATCAAGTGGGTTTCGCACATGCTACGAATGCCGTCGGTTTATTATCTCGCGTTGATAATTTCAGAGCGCATTCTCGGAAGCGAAAAACGTGGGAGAAATCGACGAAACATGGCCATGCATAGTGAAGGAGAAGGGCCTCTGACAACTGATTTGATGCCATGTATTCCGAAGGGAAGAAGGAAGAGGACTAATGGCAACGACGTTGTTTTCTCTCACCCCGGAACTCGGGCTCATTTTTCACACTCGGCTAGGCTCGATGATCAGATAATGCAGTGAAGAATCACCCACTCCTTTGTTTTCAATCCATCCCAGACAAAGAGAAGAGGGGATGTGGCTAATATCGAGGAGAATCGGCCTGATTTGTAGTGACAAGTCAGACAAGAATGGGCGGACTGGTGCGGATATCTCCCTAATTCCCGGTTAGCCCCATCTCCGGCTCTGATTTAGCTGTGCCCATCCCTCACGTCACGGATAATGCACGGCTTCGAAGGTTGTAATCGGGATAGGAGAAGGAGGAGGTTGTTGCCAGGTTTGAAGAGAGGGGAAGATAGCCTCAGGGCATGGAATGGGTTGGATATTGAAATATGAGAAGTGGAGGATGCGAACTAGGGGAGGAGGAGGTTGAGAGCACTTACGAGGGAGGGTTCTATGGTGTCATTCTAAAGAATGTTCTATGCTCTAATCGCCCTGCTTTCTCAATGCAGTCTCGCTCTCACAACAATGAGCTACTTGCAGAAAAGCGCACTAGAGCGAGGGTGTTATTCGGGAATTCCAGGTATGTGCAGATGACTGAGATCGAAGAATCGCCCCGTCAGTCTAGAAGTGTTGCCGAGTATTCTCCTTCCGGCTATTTCCCGTGATTTCCCTCCGAATGGGAACAATGAATGGGTGCATGAGGACGATTCACTTCGAAATGGCGGCTATTTCAGTATGGGAAATTCTAAAAGAGGCATGGCGACAGACATCACGCGGTTTCTAGGGAACGTCTCCATGAATAGAGCCATTCATCACCATCGTCATCACAGATTCGCACTGATTGTTTGGCGCGTGAGGATTATGACTATTCTGATTGGTAGCCTGCACTAGATCTCGCGGTGTCTATGGGGAACCGGCAAATAGGACCGTAAATTCCCGTGATGATGAAAAGTGCGGACTGGCTGTAGGAATCTCTACGACCAGCGTAGTCACTCGGCACTATGTGGAAAGGGGCGGCCGTAATTGTATACACAACATCCATAAATCTCAATGCACAATAAATCCCTTCCCTGGCATCGCTACAACAACGCCTCCACATACAAAACGAGAGAAAGATTCCGTGATAATCGTATCCAACAACCGCCGGTTCTCACGATAGTGTCTGATAACATGATACAATGAGAACGGAACGCTGTAATCTTCTTGCAACGATAACAGGATACAGTAAGCTAGAGGATGAATAAACGGAACGCAACGCGCTGAAGATAGCTCACGATAAGTGGCGCAAAACAAAAAAAAGAGGAAAAAATGATGAGTCTCTGAAGTGACGCTCAACCTCAAAGAGAAACTAGAGACTAAGCCCTTCTCAAGCCAGGCAATAAACTAGAAAGAGACTGGGGTTGAGTCCATGTCGAGTTCTTCCCCATACTGATTCCACTTCGGAGTGGGAGAAGAAAGGGGGAGGGGTGAAAGGGGGCGGAGCTTAGCATCTCCCCCCTCCCCTTCATCCCCCCTTCGCCCATCACACGTCCTTCAGTAGGCGGGGGATGTGATGGAGGGTACTGAATTATTTCGGTTCCTCCCCTTTCCTCCTCTCCTTCCTCTATTTCATTGCAACAACACACCAGCACCTCTGTAAGGTGATAGGCAGAATATGTGAAATGGAAGAGAATCGGTAATGCATCACGAGCTTACGCAGTGCACGTATTGAATGTCTCCCTATTGATAAAGGGGAAGGGAAGGATACGGTACTTGAGAGCGCGTCAGGACCAAGTACAGTTCGATCTCGTCTGAATGGTCGATTAACGAGCCGCTTCATAGTAATTTCTGATCAGCAGCTCGTCTCGCTGTTTTTATTATGCTCAAGAGAGAAGACGAAGAGAAAAAAGTTCGACAGAAGCTGCAGAATGGGAAACGATACGGAGGCGAAAATAGTCGGGCACTTCGATGGAATGAATTTTACGTATAACTACTTCTTTCTTCATTTCATCTTGGTCTAATAAAATGGTTCAATCCAAGGACTGGCTACAATTATGGATAAACATTAGAAATGATGTGACTCTTCTTCCCAGCCAGTTCATTCGAACTACCTCTGACCTATGGCTACATTTACATGAGGGAAAATAAACAGTGGAAGTGATGTGATCGTCTACCAAGAAAAGCTTATCTGTACTGCTTCTGCTGCTAAATGTGGTAATAAGTTCACCGGAAATGCGCAGCAATTTCCTCCATCTCACCACCAGGAAACGTGAGAAATATCCGGATGAAAATAAGGGAGCAACGGAACTCCCACGGATGGATAAAGTTAGATTGAGGAGATTCCACGATCTCGTACATTTTAGCCTATCGTGGAAGGGGGGCGATGATCGAAATCGTCATTTCGAAGTTGACTGAGAAATTGTCCAGTCTTCATTCTGGATTGTACAACACGAAATGACGCTTAGAATAGGAATAAGATGAAAAAGTATGTGCGAATTGCTGATGCACTGATTGTTATGGTCTATCCTTTCTGGTGAGAGCGAGTCTAGACCATTTCATTGGAGAATATATGCGTCTAGACAAAAAGAGAGAATTCATCTCATTCCCTCTATTATTTTGTTTCTGATGATGAAAAAAGACCGATGAACAACTACTGTACTCTACGTATGGACCACGAGGAATGGTTTTCCTGCGTCGCATCAGTGTGAAGATTATCCTCAGTCACACTGTAGATTGGATCCCATGCTCGTTAACTTATCCCCCAGTGAGTCAGTCTGATCTGGCTTCTTCATTTCGCACGGTAATTCTAATGGGCAAGGGAGTGCAACGAATAATCAGTGTGATCGTTGCTTCACATCATCATCTACAGTATCAGAGCATCTACCTACCCAATCTCTGTTCTCGCTCGAGAATTCATCGCTGTCCCATCCCACTCATTACCAATTCTCAACCTGCGCAGTTCGCGCTTGCGACAATGGCTATTTTGTCCGAAGATCTGGGAGATTTCTTGTAATTCTCGGGTTAAGGAGAAAGGAAGACTCGCGACAAGCGCGTGAGCAATGATGAAAGTGGTCAAAACACGTGGGCAGTCAGGGGAAGGAAGGAAGATGTACGGAATCCGATCCATGGAATGCAAAGAATCCAAAGAAGCGAACACGAAATGAGCAACCGGATGTGTTACAGGAAATCCTGCGATGCCTTGCAAGACAAGGAATTTAATCATAGCTACGGAATATGCAGTCAAATTCCTGGTAGTCGAAGACCTAGCAAGAATTCGAAGAATGAAACGAACAAAGGGAGCTGAAGACAAGGGGTATTTAGAGCGTGAAAACGTCATGTACGGAGTCTGCACTGAATGCACTGAATTCGAGCAGCGAAAAGGGGTTGAAATCATCGTGGGAGAAGGAAGTGATTGGCCACTTGAGACCCGGCGGGTAAATGATATTACGATGGCACGAAAATATCCACTCGAAGTTGCGTCAGACACATCAATCGAGAGACACTAAAGGAGGCGGTTAGTCTAATTTCGAGAGCACATGGTTGAAACTTCACTGCCCCTCCAAATTCAGGAAGGGAGAAGCTAAATGAGTCAACGGCGCCTTCTTCGCTTGTCAGAATCACAAGGAGAAAATTAATCAAGAAGAGATGTCTGAGCCATCCCGGAATGAGTCTTTGAACTGGTCAGGAGACGCACAAATGAAGAAATCGTAGTATTTTCATTTGACGAAATTAATCCGTGACGTTCTACGATCAAAATGAAGCGTATTCATGTCGAACTTTAAAAGATGAAAATATGGAACAAAGATCAACGCAATCTCGTCTATGGAGTGTAGAAGTCAGACATCAACTCAATTTGGATTTCTTCAATGTGCAGTAAATTCGATCCTTACGCGACACGCGTGATATCACAATCAATCGTAGTAATTATGAGGGAGCGAGAATAGACGACCTTCTAAAGCGGTGAAACGCCATCACAAGACCTCGTCAGATTCAGTTAACCCTTTGACCCCTTGTGAATAGGAATTCTACTCAGTGTGAATCGAAATTGAGTGGCCTTTATTCTCTACGAAACGAATCAGCGAAGGAAAGAGTGGGAGTTCTCTGAGATAGGAGGGAAGGGGGGTTTACAACTCTCGAAGGCAACTAGGGAAACGAAGTTTCACGGAGGAGAAGAAGAAGGATATCTTAGGAACAGTGATGAGGTAGTGTGCAGAATGAAGAGAGGGAAAGAGAATTAGAGAATGGAGAATAGTAGATAGAAGTTGTTCAAGTGCTAATTGAGGTACTCCTTCTGGATTGAAAGTTCGCAAACGAAATCCGCAGAAAAGAAGATTTATAAGATGAAGTGGGAAGATAATCCTGATACGTAAGCTGGTTCAGAAGATGATACTGTATCATCCTTACTTAGGATTTCATGCTTATCTACCGAAATCCAATGACGATGTAGATTATGACTGCTATCCATCAGCAGAATTAAAGTTGAGTGTGCGTGTGGACACACCATTTAAACTTTGGACTCTTCGAGATGAAGTTCGAAAAGAAGTCATCAAAACAAAATAATTTCGACCTCGCGATTCTATCGTCATCAAAATTCTCACGAAACGTCAAAAGAATTTCTCTTGGATCGCTCGGTTTGAAAGGCCATTGAATCCACTCCAGATTAGCCGGCACTAAACCTTCTCGAAATGCGAACCCGCGAGAGCGAATTGGTCATCAAATTACGAAAGAAGGAAGGGCCAATTTAGAAACAAGGATGAAGGTCGCGCCTCCAGTGGGTGTAGAAGGGGATAGTAGTAGGAGGAATCTCATCATGGCTGAGCACCGTCGGGGTATTTCATGCCCTCAGGGGCTATTTCGAGTCCATTAGAGGAGTAGAAATGGAATGGGCAGTAGTAGGATCCTTCCAATTACATTCCCTCCCCTCCTTACCCCCTCTCATCCCTTATTCACAGATTTATGCGACGACTGCGAAATGGACTGAAATGGATCCAGAAATAGAAAGAGTAGGAATGGGGTAAAGTTCGATGAGGAGCGAATAATATTGAAATGAAGTCAACCTTGAAGAATAACTCGGAACGAAGAAGCCTTTGTGTCGGGGGAGAATTATAGAGCTTCCTCGAATGAAGGCGTGAATCACGGAATGTCTACATGGACATAACAATTAGTGAAGGAATTTGAGAGCTTACACGAGGGTCAAATAGCCAGCCGAGACAGATAGAAAACAACGGCAGAAATACTTTGGAACATCATAGAAAATAGGTGCCATGTGAAGTAAAACATTAAAATTATACTAATATGAAGCTAAAATTACGGCAAAAGATTCTGACCACTGAGCGGATCGAACGCCCAACCTTTCGATCTGGAGTCGAACGCGCTACCATTGCGCCAAGCAGTCATGTTGGGCAGGGCACTAGAGAGGGAACATAAGGGTGGGGCGGTGAGAGCACGAGAGACAAACCTCGATGCTCCATTGGACTGCTCTTTTCTTTTTTATGAAATCAGACGATTAACTATTTATGAAAAATTAACCTTATCTTCATAATGTAAACAATGCATTATTGAACCACGTGCTCGCGGACACTGCAGCTTGATTATTAACAATGCGGAAACTCATTGAAAAACATTCATTCTACGCTCATAATGGCATAACTGCCACCCGTTATGCAACTTGGAACTTTCTGAAAACGGCGTCTTTTGCAAAAAAAGCGGTCATTTATTGAAGAAATGTGCGACCAGCCGTTGAAAAAGTATGAGCATTTCTTATGAGAAAAAAACCGTTGTTCGTTCTTGGCACAGCAACTTTCATGATCCTCTCAAACTTCAAATATACACCTCTTTCCATGAATAGTTATGCACTTCAAAATTAAAAACATGAACTCAACTCAAGGGTCGTCCCAACAAAGCTATCCTTATGCAGAACTCAGCAAACGTAGACATTTTGCCTTCTTCCGGGAAGCAAAGAGTGGCAAAGATCAAGAGGACGAGCAAAATAGAAAGCAAACTTTGTGAAACATGTTTCACCCCTTAACTCATCCCGGAGTGACGTTGCCAATCCCTAGAGATTGAATGATAGTCATGAACTTTTCAAGACAAATGACTTAAAACCAGGACTAACTTCTCTACGCCCCCTCCCTTCTAAATACCATTCAAATTTCCGAAGGGAAGGAATCAGCTGAGAAAAATTGATGTGGAGCCCGTTTTGGAAACAAATATCCCCTGTTTTCTCATCGGATATACAATTCGAAAACAGTGTCATTTCGTTCTTCATCGTGTGACCGTATCAAACACATCTTAATTAGTCGCCTTTTATCAAAAGACAACAATAACAAAAACAAGTCAAGTCATCTTTCGACAACAGTTCGACCATGAGTCAGGCATGCTGCTTAGTTGGAGGCAGCGGTCTGGGTGCGCTTCTTCTGGGAGACAGCGACGGTGCCCTCACGGAAGCCGTTCCTAGAAAGAATGGATTTGTTGAAAATTTCTGGACCGCTTGCTTAATATGTAAGAAGAGGCTATTCAAATTTCCTGACAATCTTGCTCTCGATTTTAAGGATCAATGAAAATACATCATTATCCAACAAAAGAATCGGAGCGATATCACCCCGTATGTCAATGGCTACTTTTTCATTTAATACAACTGAAGAACAATAAACAGCAACTCGCTATCCGAGGTAGATGTAAGCTGGACATGCCATGCAGCTTTAGTTACTAGACTTCTATTTTACAATAATACTCACTTGAAGCGGCGCTGGACCTTCTTCAGATGACGCATGCGGCCAGTTCCGGTGGTGCGTCTGCGGATAGCCTTGACGGACCACTGGTACACACGCTTCTTGGCGGCGGGGTATCCGCACGAAGCGCAAGTGTGCTTCTAAATGAATCAATTGAAATATGAAACACCAGGTTAGCATAAATCAACAACTCATAATTGTGAAATGTGAATTAAATGCATTCAAGTACGAACAACTGCAACTTTCAGACTGGTAAAACACAAGTCCCCATAAAAACTAGACTAAAAATTATGCTCATTTCGAAAGGAATTTCGCCAAAAGCATCCTAAGACACAAAAGGATGTCCAAAATAAGGAAACTTAACTATTTTTTTCCTGTTGATATTCATTTTCCTTCATGTACGGGTCACATGTTCATTCACACGAGACGTTACATTATTCATAGAAATTGAAGGACAAACCTGGATGTGGTAGGACGATCTGCCACAGCGTCTGCACAGAGTGTGCGTCTTATTGTGGCGCTTTCCAAAGGCCTGGGTACCCTTGGTCATTGTACCTGAAAAATTGATGTAAAATTCAAGTTTTAACGACAGAAACGTCGGGAAGAGCATATCGATCAATGCGGCGATAACAACGGTTAAAATTGAATCAATATTACTAAGGGAATCGTGAATTACGTAACAAAAACGATCGAAAAAAAGAAAAAGTGAATTTTACAAAAAGGAGAATTCGCTGCGAAAAATACGGTAGCCCCTGATTCAGGCAGTTCCGTACAAGACATTTGCGGACTGAACGAAACAGATTACGGTAGTTAATTTTAAAAAGAGCGCATCCTAGGTCGGAGTCATGATTGGTTTTATTTTTTTATTTTTAATGAATTGATTTTAAAATATTTTTTAAATCGGATAAAATT
>LS486950.1:93241-159553 GCA_900490705.1 Pristionchus arcanus | reverse complement strand
TTTTTTTTTGTGGTGACGATGGTCACCGATACCGGTACGATGGTCAACAAGTCGATTCGCAAGACTGAAAACTCGAATCAAATTTCAGATCAAAATTCTCCTCGTGCTATTTGCTCGATAATTCATCGTGAGAAGTATTCAATGACTGCATTCCGTGAAGAAAAAAGCTGTCTGTGTCTAATGACATTTAATCCGATCCCAAGACCATTGCAATAGTGAAAGTTCTACATGCAGAAAGGGAACCAATGGATTGGAAGTAGGTTGTGGGGCACCTTTCGCCTTCATTCACCCTTCTCACTCCCATTCTAATCCCGACAAAACGTATCCTCCTCCTTTCTACCCTGTTCTCTTGCCAAGATGACTCAGACCCACTTCGACTCGTTTACAGCTGGTCACTCTCTATTTAGCCCGTCGTTGTTGCTCCCTTCACGTGCAGTCTTTCGTGATCTATCTACAGTATCCTCAGAACTTCCTTCCAGGATGCGGCGGCTTCTCATATTATCGATTTTCTTACCCCTAATCTGCTCAAATGGAATATTCTCGCAATTATTCGACGATGAGGATATGTTCGGTGATAATGATGGTTTCCCTGCAGTCAGACCCATCCGACCGGTTTGAGAACTCGTAGCTCATTCCTGATCTTTGATCTTTAGATGCAGTCAAACTATATGCGTCACGTTATTCGAGACGATGGATATGATGAACCGAGAATAGTCAAGGCTCCTTCTCCTATTGTGCCGGTTTGATCTTTGATATTTAAAAATGTAATCCGTGATCTCAAGGTTCGTGCCTTCTCCTCTGATCCCGGATCTCGTCCTCGATCCGTTTCTCGGGTTATGGATTCCGACTTTGAAGGATCCACCTTCAATAGCTTCAACAGAGTACTGGATACGGTAGCTTCCGATTGATCCGGGTCTTTCGTCAACTGATTTATTTCCAGGCCCAAAATCTGTTCTCTAACCTCTTTTCCATGTTTCCTTCTCGAGAATTTACAGTGAGAGTTGATCGACCCGATCCCGAGGATCTAATGGAGTCAGAGGAAAATGAGTGAGTTGCTAGAGATCAAAGATAAAGTCTAGATTTTCCTTCAGAAAGGAAGGATCGGGTGAGCGCCCGACGAACGCCATTAGACCTCAGAACGATGAAGATGGGGAGATCGAGTGGGTTCTCCTCCAAGCTATCGTAGCATAATTATCCATTTCTAGTGTCAATAAGCTGAAGGCTAAGGCGGTCGATCGATTCGCTTCTTTCATTGAGAAGATTGGCGCCACGGCAGTGAAAAGTTCACAGCTGACTGGGTTTGACCTTGAAATTTTGTTTTCTCACACCCGTCTTTTAGTCCTCACATTTGTGTTCGCGAACTCAACAACAGGGTACTTGAAGCGACCAAGACCAAGTGAGTTTAGAGAACTCAAAGATCAAAGATCAAATTTCTCATCAGGATTTCGTTCCGCGAATGCAAGAGATTCGAGAAGGCAGTTCGTTGCATCGAACGACGATCGGACAAAAAGGGAGGGCTGGAAACTGTGCGGTAAGTCACTGAGTGAGATTATCGTTTGACGTAACCATTTTCCCAGCATCCAAGAATGCTGCAATGGATTCGACACTGATGACATTTCGGCAAACGGCTGTGATAGAGGTAGAGATCAAAGATCAATGAACAGTGATTTCATGAACGATCTACAGAATCGCACGTGATGTCTGCCCGTGATGTGCTTTCACTGGCCAATTCTTCGATGGTCGACCTTCTGGATGAAGTATCGATCAATAATCCTGTCCTACCGTAATCTCCCTCCTTTCCAGCTGGGACTCGCTTCGGTGTTGGACGGCCCCGAATCGCACACTATTATTGTCCCGCCCAACTCTGCTATTGAGAGAATTCAAGTACACAATATTTTTTTTGCACTTTCTCGACCCGTGATCCAATTCTGAATATTGGTCATCGTAAACAAGGTCGGACATTCTGAGTCATGTTGGCCTTTCACTCAAATTGAAGTGGAGCAAGATCTACGAAACACCACGAAACAGGATAATTCGTCTAAAATTGCACTGTGTGATTCAGCAGTAAAAGTCGCCCTTCTTGCAGAGATCTTCGTACACCGAACTGCGCGATCTGCTTGAGAATCACATTTTGAATGGAGACCTTCGAGATTACGAAATGGTTGATGGATCAGAGTTCAATACGCAAGCAAATTCCTCAGTTTCGGTGGTTCAGAAGGACATTGAGGGAAGGCAGGTAAAGAGTTTGAGAGGATAATCAGGGATTATCCTTTGATTCTCAGAAAACCCTTGTGAACTGCGTCCCTCTAACAACTACAAATGTTCGCACAAGTTCCGGTAAGTGAAACAAATCTACAGAAAATCGAAAAAAAAATCAGGAACAATCCATCACGCATCTGATTACATCGGACTCTCCTCTTCCAATATTCTGGAATACCTTGAAGAGTCTAATCGATTCAAAACTTTTGTTTCTCGTAAGGAATACTGGAAGATCACAACTAATCAATAATTACAGTAATCACCCCTGAGCTTGAGAGAAAGCTTCGTTCGACCGAAGGAAAGTACACCGTATTTGCCTTCTCTGATGGAGCTTTTGCTTCATTGTCGGAGGTAGAACTTTAGAAACCACTCAATCGATAAATTGATATTATTGCAGAGTGTGCGCACTAACGTCATCTCCAAGAGCGCCTGCGTCAATGGTTCGTTCTGAGATCAAAGATCAAAGATCACTTCCTCATCTCAGATCTGATCATCAATCACATCGTCAATGGTACCTTCTGTTCCACTCAACTGGAGGAGCAGGTCATCACATCCATGGGCGGGCAGGAACTGAGAGTGCACACAATGGTACGATGTTTCCGATTACCTCACGCAATGCAAAAATTCGCATTACAAACTTTTGATTGGTAAAGGTCGGCGCGAACGGCACGCACACGGTGCACATCGGGACGGCGAAGATCACGGAATCCGATCGATTCACGTCCAATGGAGTCGTCCATGTCATCGATGATGTCATCTTGCTTGAGAATCGTGAGAGAATTTTGATTTTTTTTAGAGCGAACTCTCACATCCATCCCAGTGTGATCGCTCATCACCTTTCGTATGCAGTCTGAAACTCATCAGATTCCCTTCGCAAAATCCAGACAAATCACGAAGAATGTGTCCCTTTCCAGTCCTCACATGGAGAGATCATCTCCTCACCTTCAACGAGCCCCTCCTCGATGCTCTTTCCTCTCTAACAATGGACTCGGAACCCCTAACCATATTCGTACCGCCCTTCAACTCGACTCTGGTACGGTAGATATCCTTCGCTTCGAGATCCCCATTCAATCAATGTTCAGGGCTCCCTGGACATGGATGTTTTCGCTCTGAACCACGTCGCTGAGAACAAGCTAGTGTTGTATCCAGCAATGAACCAGTCTGTCACCACAGTCACTAACTCCACGGTATTGCAGTGATCGGAACCCAATCTAACAGTATTCTTCAGTTTTTCCTCGGTCTCTACAAGAATCGGTCCCCGATCTCCGTTCGTATCCGTTCGGATTCGTCGCTCTTCCGCACCAAGCCGATAATTGGATGCTCAAGGTAAAAATTATAGCACCTTTAGTTCGGTCTCGAAACAACACTTCAGAATCATCAATCAATCAATCCACGCCTGTAATAGTGTTCTGCACTTCATCGACAAGGTTTGATTACCCAAATTTTCAATGGAGATTCCCTCCTATCCAGCCTCTCCCAATCATCGAGGGAGATCTCAAGTGGTTCTTCGCCACTCGTGATGATCTCAAGAGATTCTACCATCTATGGCAGGCATCTGACGTCGCGGATCTTCTCAATACGGTATCCTTCTTGAATGAAAGCCAGTTATCGATCGATTCAGACCCTCCCCATTACCGTATTCCCTCCATCCGACGATGCAATGTCCCGCAATCAGTACAATGCTCTACTGAAGAACGAGACGATGATCAATCAATTCGTTCGTCGATACATCGTCAAGGGTACCGTATCCTTCCCCGACTATCGTAATCCTCCAAACCCCTCAGGACCCCTCTGCTCCTTTGACCTTCGCGCTCGTGCGAATGAGTTCAAGTACGATCTAATTCCAAATGAGGCCGATGAAGTACTCAAGTCGGACACTTTCGGAAATGAACTGCACATCAGTGGAGCACGTGTGCAGGTACCGTAACCGGATCTTCCATTCGGGAACCAAACTATCGATTTTCAGGAAGAGGAAATCGTTCTTTCCAACGGAATCGTGTACATTTTGGAGACGCCCATCACTGACATTCAGGTACTGTGTCCTGGATACTGTAATTCTAATATCGATTTTCAGCGAACTCGCTCGTCTCCCTTCTCATTCGCAGACATTCTCGGCTTGACTACGAGCATGCTATCGTAGGCATATGTGATCTTTGATCTTTCCCATTAGTTCCGAATCGTTATACTTGTAAATATCCGTAATACCTCAGTAGTGTTCTGCAATACCGTGTAAATAGCTGCAATTCATAATAAAGATAATAATTTTCGCCACAAATTACGATTGATGCAATATTTATGATTATGTGCAATCTGTGATATGTACTGAATCAATTCCGTAGTAGTAACTCGTTGAATGGCAAGATAATAATTCTAATATTCGATATATCGTCTATCCACTTGATTTCTCTTCATCATCACAATCGCACTTCGCTTCTCCAGTGTGAAATTGAACGTGCCGTCGATGTCTTCGTTCTGATCGAGGACTTCTGCAATTTTATTATTTTCAATTCTCCTTGTTAGTTTTTTCGCAAAGATACTTCTCGAGATATCAAAGGCTACATAAACTAACAACGGAAGTACGCTCCATGAAACACATTAATTTTCCGGCTCTGACCACTATCTAATATTCTCATTTTCTACCCCTCCAAATTTAGAGCTGTTATTGCTTGGGCCAAGAACAGTGAAGTAGCACTTTTCCATTCAATCAATCGTCCAATCAAACAAACCTCTCAACGCCCATTTCCTTTCCCTCATCTTCCTCATCGATTTGCAGTGCAAACGACATCCACGGAAGATTTGTAGCTGCAGCAAAATCGGTTGAATCGATCCCCGTATTTTACCGTACCTGTATCCTCACTGGCTCTCTTCACTTCTATCCTAGGAGGTCCTCTCACTTCCTCTTCCTTCCCTTGATCCACTTCCCCTTCGTCATCTGTAGTCGTTTCTCTGAAGAATCACATTTTAGATACATCCATCATTTTCCAATTGTGTTTCACCGAACCTATCTATGCCCCAGCAATGTGATTCATTCGTTGGTCGTTTGGAAGCGGAATAAAATAACTCACCTCTCGATCGTTTGGAAGTGGAATAAAATAACTCACCTCTCAGTTTCCCTTCCCTTCATTCCAATCCGTCTGCTCACAAGTCCCTTCCTCCTTCTTCTCGTCGTCATTTCATCCATTCTCCAACGGGCTCGCTCACTACCGATTCTAGAAAGATTCCTCATTCTGCTCATCTAAATACGTTTCAAGTGAATCGTTTAACAACGCGCGAGATTGCTAGCTTGATAGAGCAATGATTTCCTTGCAATACAATTGATAAATCTTGCGATACCTGCTAAGATTAGTGAGACTGCTCTCTCTACTGCTCATAGTCTGCCTCATCATTTGCAGTTGAAGATGATCACTGGCAACGAGAGTTGTCGCTTCTTCAAGACGAGGAACGATTTCCAGTTTACCCTGAAGAATTTAGATAATTCGGAAAGGTTTCTAAGTTTCGAATTCAACGGGATTCGAGTTGTGTTTCACATCTGCTTCGTACTTCAATACGAACCGTTACACTAATTTGTCTTTATCTTATTAGTCGATACCAGATATTAAATTCACTATCAAACGATTTTATAATGTTTTCTTGATTGTCTTGATGATTAGAACTCAACTAAAGAATAAAGTTGGATGCGGGCATACAAGTCCAACTAACCTGTAAATTATCCTCGTAATCCGACGAATCATCATCGTACACGTCATGCGCAGATTCCTCCTGCTTCGTTTCTGTAATCAATCTCCTACTTTCATATTTTAAACGGTACACGAATTCAATTTGATCAAATTCCAAAAAAAAGAAGGTAGTTTCAAGACGCTCAAAACGATGACTGACCTCCCCCCTCCTCCTCATCTGGCTCCTTCTCATTCGTCGCAGTAGGCAGCAGCTGCCCACTCTGACCTCGCTCGATCGCATCTCTGATCTAATAATAATTGAATGTTAGAAAATTTTCAATCATGGAGACAAGATAAGGATGGTGAGTGTCCTCCAATCACCTATTTACCGAACCTCCTTCAGTGCGACTACTCCTACCAGCCTTCCTTGCTCCGTGACATAAGCTCGATTCAGCCCGAGCAGTGAAAAAAGCGAGTGCACCTGGAGACGACGATTACTAATCACTACTCTAGTCACTTATTCAGTTGCGTGTGCTTGATCGACGTTTCTCACCTTGAACAGACTGGAGTGGGAAACGATCTGGAACGGTGTCGAGTCGACGAGGACGGATGAGAAATCGATAGATTCGTCCAGAATCGAATTTTCCCATTCATGTCGCTGGAAAATCATGGATAGAATAATCAACATGGATACCGTACCTCCTCTCCGACGAGATCGAACATGGTCGGTTCCTCCGAGTCTTTCTTCCTTGACGTACTGTGACGACGGGTGAGCGAACGGAGGAAACCAGAAATGAGAATTGATTGGAATAGGTTTCAGGCCTGTCCCAACTATCGCAAGAAAGTAGGTCAAATGTTGTGCATTCGAGCTTCACTTCACAAAATCATAATTTCTGGAAAGTATTCTAACCTCCAATCGTACTGTGAACAGTGGCATAGTTGCTGGCGAGGCCGGGTACAGAGAGGACAGAGGTAATAGAACTTGCCTGGAATTATTTCCGAATAAAGGAGATCAAAGATCAGCACTTCTTCTCATCCTTGAGATCAAAGATCACTGACCTTCGGCCGTGGATCCTGCACTGAAAGAGTCTGCCTGATCTGCTCCTCTACTTTCAGCCTGAAATCATATCCTTTTAGATAATTCAGTTTTATACTATGTCTTGCAGCAGTTATTCTTCAATGAATCCGATACAGCACTTTACCTCCTCTGTTCTTCCTCCTTTTCCATCTCTTCTTTCTTCTCAAAAACATCATCATTATCGAGACTTTGTTCCCTCGACACTGGGACTATCGTGAATCTGGAATGTATCAGATGGGAGGGAATCCCACTATTCAGATCACGCGCCATGCGCTTTCTACGTCATGAATTGTATCTGATCAACGAACCGATTTCTCCTCCTGGATGGTTCGGGACTCTTATCTCCCCCATCTCCTTCTATATTTTCTCCTCTTCCTATACTCGTTAGAGTAGCAGCTCGTACGATAGCTGCTGTTACTCTCCTCTTCGCCTCTTCAAGGCGCTTTGCCTCTGTTACCTGCAATGAAAGACATTTGTGTATCGTTTTAATTTTTTTGAGAAAAAAAACTGCGAATCTCCTACTAACAAGCTGTATTTCAGTCAGATTTCAAGCAGAGATGAAACACAAATCAAATCTAAATCTACAAAATGGCAAACCTGATCATTGAGCATCTTGAGGAGTGTGTATCGATTGACGGAGCCGAGCAGAGCCATCGAGGCTGAAATCATGCTGACGTCCTCATCAAACACGGATTTTCAGTTTTCTCAGTAAACCAGTTTCGTCCATGCACAATAATAGAATCTATGATAGAAAAAAAACAAAATGATTCGAAACAAAATAAAATAATACTAACAGATGGAATCGACGACAGGGAATGCGCGCAGTTTGGGCATCGTGCTCAATGCGAAACGAACGTGTCTGAAATGGAATTATTTTGTGTTTTTTTGGATTAGAATTGACGTCGCAATACAATAATCTTCATTTTCTACTGAAGTATCTCCATTGAAACGTAACACGAACGCTTCAATAACATTGAAGAGTTGCGAGAAAAACCCATTGCTCTATGACATATTATTTTGATCTGCTTTGCTCCGTCACATGAATTGATGATAAGAGAGAAAATAATCCGGTCCTATCATCATACCGATACGTGCAATCTCTGGGAATGCATTGCACGGGCGTCACCATGATCCTGTCCACTGTGATCGTGTGGAATCTGCAACCGTGAAAACGTCGCCCTCGCGCACACCACATACACAACTCACATGCTTGGTGTGTGTCTGATATCCGGCAGGTACGGTAGGTGCTTTATCCTAATGACGGAATCGTAGATGGACGGTTGCAGATACGAGCACACGGCTACAGCTATGATCACGGATATCTGGAATATCACGCCTAATAGCCATACCGTAATCGAAACGTCGGCCTCACCATAATCGGAAGTAGAGTAATTATCTGGCCGGTAACTTCGAAGACAATCACACACACGGATACTGTATGGGTGACGGCACCAGCTAATGCTGCCGCACCTGCGGCGGGAAACGTCGATCAGGCACACCATAGTAGAAAAAGGACTTTTGCCAACAAGATAGTAAACATCGCCCTCACCAATGACAGCGTACACTCCGGGATAAAGTGACTGCATCTTTCCGCCCGATTCGATTTCACCATCCAGACAGATTGCCACGATTTCACCTGGAGTACGGTAGGAAATCAATCAATAGGTACAGTATACCTATCGTCCTTCCGAATGCGGCTCCCAGCACGAATGTAGAGATAAACATGCCAGCGGGAATGGGAAGAGTCGAACAGATAATTGTGAGGAAGAACTGAAAGGATACTGTAGCCACAGATTACTGTAGATACGGTAACTCACGAAGACTAATTGAAAGACGACAAGTGAGATGAAGATGGAGTTCTCATGAGAAAGGCCTGTCCAACTGGCTGTAACTGACTGAAAAGGCATTCTGTTGAATAAAAATGTTTTCGAAATTGAAACTTTTACATAGTGATGAAGTAATACCTCACTGCAAGTTTCTCCGTAAGTTGTGTTGCTCCAGATGCAATTGTTGAAGAGATCGGGTACTGTCGAGGTAAACTTCTTCTGCAAAGATCAAAGATCAACTTTCACCAATGACAAAATCCAACATACCCTGCCTGCCATAAACTGTCCGAGTGCTTCTGGATACGTGATTGTGCCGAATAGGAATGAGATGAGGATAGGATAGATCATCCAGCTGAATACGTACACATTTACCTAGTCACGACCAAACTCTCCAACTCACTATCGCTGAAATAGCAACTTCGCATAATCATTTCTTCTCAGAAACAGCACGATATTTCGATGAACAACGATAAATGCTGCACCGACGATTCCTAGTACGAATCTGAGAAGAAACCAATGGATCCTGATTTCATCGGATTTTGCCCACCCCATCAAGGCAAAAATAGGAAATTCTTGTAGAGTGAAGGCTTTCCCAGTCGGGAATCGCGTTTGAAACTGCGCGTTGAAATCCACTGAAAAGCAAATTCTATATTTTTTTCGAAATGATATTGGCATATGTTTCACCTATTCAATAAGTCCGTACTGAAACATAATAGTGCAATCAATGGGTACTTCCCCCAAGTTAGAAAAATTATAACTAATTATCGTTCGAATTCGAGTGATCCATTCTCAATAATTGACTAACGTTCAGGATCCTTGAGTAGTGTGGTGACAACTCTCGAGATGGTCGCTGCACAACCAGCTGCGAAGAATCCACGCCAGTAATTTCTGATGATTTCTTAGTAATTGTTCTGATAAAAATAATAACAGATGAATGAATTGTGACAACACAAACTTTTTTAAATCTCAACTGACCTCACAGCGAAGAATACGGAAGTGACCTCAATGGAGAAGAGTACTCCTGAATCAATCGATACTTTAATTCCGAATACAGTATCTAGAAGAGTCTACAGTACCCTACCGTACCTCCAATGGGCGCACTGAACGTGCAGGCAACTCCGACTGCACAACCAGCAGCAAGCATCTCTGAACTTCTCGATTCATTCTCGTAGATTCCCTGAAAAATCGATACTCACAGCACCTACCGTAAGATACAGTATACCTGGAAACTGTGGACGAGACGAGACAACTGCGACGCGACAACAGAAGACATGTGCACTAGCGGACCCTGAGTAGATTACCGGTTATCGATTGCCATCGTATCTAGAGCATACCTCTTTTCCCAGTGGGAGTCCACAACCGAGAGTCAAGGTGAGACCGATGAATTTGGCGAGCATCGTTCGCATTGTGAGATACTCCTTGAGGATGACACCACGGAAGATCGTTTTGATCTCGGGGATACCTGATCCTGAAGAAAGAATCTTTTCTGACAAGGTTGACAATAATTGACTCAAAATGTGACTAGAATTGGCAAGACAAAATTTAATAACCAATCAAATGGATACCAATTGCTTGGGGCGCAATCAGTCGAGTAAGCAATGCAGCGAGAAAGATCATCAGAACAAAGAACATCGTCCATACACCTCAAAAATTGATTTAGAGGAAAGCAAATGGCTAAAGTTCGGACCGAAAGTGGCCATTATCCGCCAGATTCCGACCTCAATCTGATCCGCTTGATCGTATGCCCATTGATGAACTGGAAAGAAATCGTTGATCCGACACGGTTTGAGATGAAGATTTTTCAATCAAGAAATTCACATTTGTTCGTATGCTCAGTGATGAAGTCCATAAAGAGTGCGAGTAGAGACATTATCGATCCAAGTAGAAGGAGATACACCCAATCTTCGGAGAGATATCGGGCACGATTCAATGACGCTCCTGAGCAATTACGAGAGTGAGCGTATCAGAAATTTTGAAATGAAGAATCTACGATAAAACTTACTGAAGGCGATGAATCCTCCCACTTTTGGTTTCTTCGGTTGCTCTGCAGAAGTTGCTTGAGTGGTCGCTGCATTATTATTCTTCTGCAAAATGGATTCCTTCGAAACCGAAGTAATCTTTTTTTTTCGAGCTACAATGTGACAGCTCTTCGATTGATAAAGAATGTATCAAATCGTTAGTGTTGTGTGATTATTTGTTAATTAAAGGAAT
Source organism: Pristionchus arcanus (assembly GCA_900490705.1). NCBI lineage: Eukaryota > Metazoa > Nematoda > Chromadorea > Rhabditida > Neodiplogasteridae > Pristionchus > Pristionchus arcanus. Next base: position 148,523 of record LS486950.1, on the reverse strand, counting down.
AATAATGAGTTAATTAATTAGTCACTAACCTCTTTCTTCGAAATGAGTGCACCCATCTCCACAGATCGTCGTTCTCTCACGCGTCTCGCGCGACGAATCTACAAAAATCACGGAATGGGGGAAGATTAAAGGCGGCATCTTTACAAGTCTTTCTATCTGACACATGAGGATCATTATAGCCATCATCCCAACTGCAAATGGACATAAAGATATTTAACCTTTATGAGTTTTTCACACCTCAATCATTCCTGCGATCTTGACAAACTACACTGGGAATTACAAAATGAAGAAAAGCTAACCATTGCAACCGATGAAATTGATCTCTGCTTTAGAAAAAACCAAGAAGTGCGCGGGTAAGACGAAAATTTATGAGATGATACGTCAGACGGTTGACTGATAAAGTCTTGGCTCGATTGTCCAATCGGGAGTAATCAAAGGGAAAGTCCCCTCACTCCTTATCACATTATCGACGTTGATTACTATCATAATAAAAGTGTCATGGACGCATACCTTCGAGTGAGCTACAGACTAAACCTCCAAAATAACGCGGATACTTTGATGTCCATATGATAGGGGCGCGCCCATAGCTCTAAGATTAGTACTATGTTGACTAAGAGTGGGTGAGTAGGAGAAGATGCAAGGATGAATGAGTAAAAAATCGAAAATCAGGGCACTTTCCTTGTGCACCCACTCGATTTCACACCTTAGAATGATAAGGGGTGCTTATCTGGATGGACACTTCTCCTCCTCCTTCTTCTCCTTCTTAGGTGTGAATTGATCGACTGATAGTTGATGATGCTGAATGACATTATCGAAAGGCAGTACCGAATCCTCTGACCTCGTCATCATTGATTTCACTCTTTCGTCGACAGACAAGATTAGAGTGGGTGGGGAAGAGAGGAATGTTCTAGAATAGATTGTTTGAGAAATAATCATTGAAACGCCTTTGAGAGCATGGATTTATGAGAGAAGAAGTGCCCTAAAACGATGAATAAATCGGTGCGAAAACAACGGAGAACAGGTGGACGAAAACCAAAAATCAATTGAATTCTGCTAATAAACAAGGACAACCAGTGAAAAATCATTTTTTAGCGCGTTATTTTGCTCACTTTGTCACAAATTTACATAGTTAAATCGAGTAATCTCATCGAATTCAAATACGAACGATTCTTCACTCCCCCCCTCACTCGTCTCCTTCTCTCCTCTCTGAATTGGTCGTTTGCAATGAGCGGGTCCGTCTCTTCTATGGAGGGTGTACGTTTATTCTTTATTATCGATAGAGTATCGAATACAAAATGGCTACAATTCCTTCACAGGGCGAGAAGCGTGCCTCAATCTTCACTAGTGCTACTCATCTAACCGGAAACGGTAGGAGTGATATCGTAATCTCAGATATTATATCGATTACAGACCGGAAAGCAGTCACTTGGCAGCACATCAGCGCTACGGTACCAGTGAAGAAGAAAGGAGCAGAGAGAAAACAAGTGCTCAATGAGGGTACCGTATCCTACAAATAACCCCACTTATCGATCCACGATTACAGTATTCGGCGTGGCGAACTGTGGAGAGGTGCTGGCTATCATGGGCGCCAGGTAGAAATCAGAGATCAAAGATCAAGCTACAATGTAGTTTAGTGGCGCCGGAAAGACTACACTTATGAACATTCTGGCCAAGCAGAAGAGCGCTGTTGTGCAAGTGAGATCCGACTAGAAATGCATCGCGAAATATCACAAATGACAGGCGACTGGTACGGTAAAGATCAATGGAGTTACCGTATCCGATCGAGAAATGCAGATGCAAAGTGCTTACGTGCAACAGGTTTGATCTTTGATCTCTTAATTTCCATCTTGATCTTTGATCTTTCTCAGGTTGACGTCTTCTGTGGCAGTATCACAGTGCGCGAGCAGCTCATCTTCTCGGTAGACCACTCAAATCGATAATTCGATATTACCGTAACCCTCAGGCGAAGCTCCGCCTCCCTGAGACTCTCAGCGACGACGAGCGCATGCAGCGAGTGGACGCCGTCGTGCGGCAAGTAGGACGACGTTTCCTAAACGTCGGAAAAAATCACACCACGCTGTACAGATGAACCTCACCGACTGCCAGAACACAATGATCGGAATACCGGGAAGGGTGAAGGGAATATCGATAGGAGAGAAGAAGAGACTCGCCTTTGCATCTGAGGTATACGGTAGTGGAGTACGGTAATCGATTGATCGATACAGGTTCTGACTGATCCATCCATTCTCTTCTGTGATGAACCCACTAGTGGTCTCGATTCATTCATGGCTTCGCAGGTATACGGTGGAAATGGTAAACGGTAATCGATAGTTAATTTCAGGTGGTGTCTGCCCTGAAAGAGATGGCCTCTACGGGCAAGACTATTATTACCGTAATCCATCAACCGTCGAGTGAAGTCTTCAACATGTTCGATACGTGCGTGAAATATCGATTGAAGGATACGGTAGATTGACCATTGCAGAGTCTGTTTCATGGCGAGTGGCAAGCCTGCGTACCACGGACCTATCAAAGATGTCTGTCCGTTCTTCGCAAGGTTACTTCAGCCGAGGAGTACGGTAGTCATCGATTCTTCAGTCTTGGCCGACCCGAACTCTGTGTGCCCGAATCGTACAATCCCGCCGATCATGCGATTACTCAAATCTCGATGAATCCCGAAACGAAAGATGCCGATTTGGCCAGGATTACGGTAGGATGGAGCAATCGATTGATCTACCTTACTTTCTCAGCACATTCGTGAAACATTCGAGAAGAGTGAACTGGGCAAGCAAATGATGGTTACTGCGGATCCGCTGAAGGTGAGTGGATTACGGCAGGGAGGGATTGATCTTTGATCTTTGAGGAAGTTACTCCACCAATGGAGGCCGATGCAAAGAGTCCGAAGAAGAAAAGCAGGTGCAAAAATGGAATCTACAGTACCCCTACAGTATCCCTTCAGATACGCAACCGGATTCTTCCGTCAGTTGCGTGTACTGTGCATGCGATCTTTCCTAACGACCCTTCGAGATCCGGTAGTACTCAGAGTACGATGCGTCCAGATTGTGGTGAGTACCGTATCCTACCGTACTCTCCGACTACCGTATCCCTTCAGCTGACCGCCCTCATCATATCGATCGTATCGTGGAACACACCCATTACGGGGCCTACGGTAACTTGTCTCGGTTACGGTATCTATCAATCGATAATGTTCCCAGGTAATGAATCTCGAGGGAGTCCTCTACAATGTCGCCCGTGACATGAACTTCCTCTTCCTCTTCCCATCTGTGAATGTACGGTAGATTGTGTAGTTCGTAGTTTGATCTTTGATCTTTGCAGTTCATCACAGCTGAGTTGCCCCTGTTCTTCCGTGAGCACAAGGCACGAATCTACTCTGTCGAGGTGATCTTTGATCTTTGATCTCCACAAGTTGTATTTTTCAGTCATACTACGCGGCCAAGTCACTGGCGGAACTGCCGCAGTACACCATCCTTCCCTTCGTCTACTCGATTATCGTCTACTGGTGCACGGGTACGGTATCTTCCTGGACGGCCTTATCGACAACTGACTTTTTAGGACTCTATCGGAGTTTCCCCAGATTCATGATCTTCTCTGCCATCTCGATTCTCCAAGTATGGGTGGCTACTTCGATAGGTGATCTTTGATCTCTATATCTGGATTGATCTTTGATCTCTCAGCATACGCGGGTGCTTGCATCTTCGGAGAAGAGGGACTGGCAGTCTCCTATATCCCCCTCTTCATCCTTCCAATGCTCATCTTCGGAGGATTCTACATAAACTACGACAGTTAGTAAATGTGACCTTCCTGCGATAGATAACAGTTTTTCAGGCATTCCGAAGTACTTCCAATGGCTTTCGTATCTTTCCTGGTTCCGATATGGTTTCGAATCGCTGCAGATCAATCAATGGCTGGCGATCGATTCGATCGAAGGTATACTTTAATCAGGGAAGAGTTACGGTAGTTCGTGTCAGGATGTCCGAAGGATAATGGCACATTGCCTCTCGATTGCACTGCCAGTGATGGAGTCGGACTGTTGAAAAGAAGAGGACAGTATGCAGGTTGGCAGATTCAGGATGAATAATTGATCTATGATCTTTCTTCAGAGCAATTCATCCCCGATGTCATGATTCTCATCGCATTCTTCTTCATCTATAGAGCCATCGGATTTATCGCCCTTTACCTGCGAGCGAAATATCAGAAGAGCAGTGCTTGATTCCCTCATTCTCCCGTATTGACAAGCTAATGTGCGATCGAATAGAAATCAATCGATAAAGAGAAACATCTCTCTGGAGAAAGATCGAACAAATCGTGAAGTAGACAACACAGGATACACATTGACAATATTATTGATATTAGATCATTTTGACATTAAATACGCTGACAACATAGAATATAAGCATTATTCACAATTGTCAGAACAAATCAATATCAGTTTTTTTGAATTTTAAGAATTACCGCCGTTGGATAGTTTGCAGTCCACCGCATCAACTTACGATATTTTTCGCCTGTTTTTGAGTTTTCTCTTGTCAGTTTACGCGCGAAATCGACGTATTTCATTGAATTTCTCTGTTTCTCTGTCGTGGTTATTCTATACCGCCCCTTGTATTCCCTGCGATGCAGTCATAACTTTTCAGAGCGAGTAGGGGAGAGACTTATCGGAGCTGAAAGTTTGCCGTCCCAACATGAATCCCCAGAATGCGCAGAGCGGTTAGTCACTGCTTCCTATAATCACTTATGGTTTATCTGTGATTGAAGCCAAATACGACGATGCGGATGCGTACGCGCTGTCCATCGTCAGCAATAATGTGCTCATATCCGTCCATCAGGAATACTACGGAGTATACCTCAAGACATTCAATCTTGTTACCGGTACGATTTCCCTTGAATAGTATTTGCATAGGTTGATTTCAGGATACAATACGGATCGACAATACGTTAGTGAAACAGCGATGGATCTCATTCCACCTCTGACGATGGTGGAACTTCCGGACAACCAAGTCCAGATCTGCTTCTTCGCAAAGGATTGTGAGAGAGGTCACATTATCAAGTGAGTTCGAACTACTTCAATTTGTATTAGCCTTGCGTGATATGTCAATTCAGGTTTAATTACGTCCTGAGAGCTGGCTGGGATATCGATAATGCATTATCGACTATGCAGAGACAGAAGCTGCAAATGGATCCTGCTTTGAAGGTGAGTCATTAGTCAAGTCATACCTACCCTATCGATTGCCTCCGAATACTTCTTTCGTTAGTTTCGCATGGATGGGAAAGACCATACAGGTGATGTATGTCCACACTTTTGATGGTGATGCGTATCCTTCACTCGTCTATGCGTACAACGATCATCTGTACAGGTGGGCTGATATTACCTTATTTTTATTTAATATTTATCAGTTTTATTCAGATTGATACTCGATCTGGAGAATGACAATATCCGATTCACTGCCATTCACGTGTGTGAGTTTCTCCTAATATTATAGTTAGTCAGTACTTTTTAACTTTATGATCTGCCCACGAAATATTGAGGATTGCTTCTCTATCTTTTAGATCAGGCAGGATTCATTGACGACCGTAAGATCGGCGCGATGATCTGTAATGGGGCAGACTTCGCTGTCGTCGACGACAAACTTTCCAAATTCTTTCGCAGGTGAAACATTGATTGCACTGGACGTGTCAATCAAAATGGTCGTTTCAGGCAGGGACCCGATTTCAACACACCTGCGATGACAAAAAAGGCGGTATCTATGCAGATTGGAACCAACAGGGGACAGGTAGCAAACGAACTTGTATTTTGAAATTGCAACTAGCATCTAAAATCGCTTTTCTGATATGAATATTACATTTCAGTTTTACGTGGCCGTAAATGGGCAGGAATTGTACACGGTAAATGAACGCACTTCGAAATTCGAGAAGATTCCTTTACCGGAGGAAAGGATCATGGGTGGGTGTTCATTTCATTGAAACTACCTTACCGTGTTTTGTTTAACATGTCCAAATTATGTTTATAGGTGTTTATAGGTGTTTTGTTTAGCATGTCCAAATTATGTTTATAGGTGCGGGCCTAGTCTTCAACGAAAACGATGACCTGATCCTCACTGATCAGACAGGTTAGATAACGTTTCAAATGAATGGACATAATACTTCGTTCAGGTCTCAACCCGGCGCCCTACCGTTTCCCATCACGAGGTATACCGACTCTGCTGACCATCTCGTGTATGAAAGTGGTCTCGATGTCTCCAGAGGAGACACTCTTCGAAAGTCGAGAAGTATGCTTTCCTTATCATCTGACGGTGCTTCATCGAAGCAAGTCGTATTTTATCTATTTATGCAGTAGTTGTAATTCTAGGTGGACTCGGAATCTGAATTCGTGCGTGTTTTATTCATGCCGAAACGCGATCGAATTGCCTATTCGACCCATCTCGTTCTTCCTCAAGAGATTGGCTATCCCCTTCCTGCTCCCGATAATTCTCTTCCCTCTCGCTCCTCACCCCTCTACTCTCTCTCAGAAGTCTACAGTGAAAACGCACTTTAAATATATTGTACAGCATTATTTCCCTGATTAGATCAGTCGTAGTTTTGAAGATTGCTTCACATTGTCCACTCACTAATACATAATATGTCGCTAATATTGGCATTGTACGTTTTCGCCACTTGTTATTTGCAACTCACGATTTGTCCAAACAATCACCATACTTGTCACGAATCATATGCCATACCTAAACCGTCTGTTGTTGCGATTACTCTTTAATATTTTTCTCTAATATTCTATGAGTCCAACTCAACGTGATCATACGGTCGATAAATATTTCATTTGTCAAAAAACAAACTGAACTTTGTAATGGTCTCTGAAAATTACAAGATGACGTGGCTATTTATATTTGAATATATGAGGGAATTCAGAGGCGTACATTAAATTGATGCTGGGTATTATTCTAATAAAAAATTTAAAAAAATAAAAATAAAACTTAGTTCACGACCACTAAGTACAGTAACACGGAAGTCGTTAGCGACTTGTCTGTAAAAGATGTTCTTTCAATTTTTCTCCTTCGAATTCTAGAGTTTCATGAGCTTTTCGCATTGTTTCCACGCTAGATTTTTGCCTATGTGCTGGCTTTACTCGTACCACACACATTTCAGAAGTTCTACATGAGGTGGTAATCTTGGTGACTTGGAGAAGCGCTCACAATGATCTCATCTCGAAGTCTTGCACGTTTTCTTCGCAATCAACGCGGCCTGGGTGTCTCTGGCTCAACGGCGATCTCATCCGCTTCACGACGATTCCAATCTGCTTGGGTGAATCTAGCCAGGTGAATTTACGGTCGTCTATTTTGCTTGAGGGTATGCCGTTTCTCTAAGTTGTTTACGGGGTGCGTCTAGTGGTCAAGCACCGATACACATCCAACTGCTCATCTGACACGACTGGATATCAGGGCGGACGCGGATTCGAATCTTTCTTCGTCAAGTAAGATCGATGTCGAGAAGCAATTCACTGATGAACAAGTGCAGAAACTGCTCTCGCAGCTAACGGGAATGGAACTACAGGACAAAGTGTTCAGGTTAGCTGTTCAGGTTACATTGGTTTTCATGTTAGGCGCCTGTCCCCCCCCCCGTAACTCAATTACGACCAAAATTTACATTCAACTTATACAGACCTCGTCGAACAGCCATTCAACAGCGAGCTCACTATGCCCTAATGACGGATGAACGATTAGATAAGGTACTTTTCATATACTTACAACATGTTTATCAAAGCAAAGAAGGAAATCGTACTTAGATTGCTTATCCCGTTCTGAGCGAATTCCTTCTTTTGAAGTAAAGTTAATTTTTTTCCCAGACAATGGAAAGAATGGAGGACGAGGCTCGTCGATTTCTGCAGCCCGTCCCATTGAAAGAGCCGAGATCAGAGAAATTTGAGGTATGGTCTGGCTTTATTTCGTAAAATCCGAATTCGAATGTTGAAACAGTATTATACGGAATTGATGAAACACTGATTTGGTATGTTGAAAAAAAAACTTTAATTTAGGTTCTTGCTCGCGATGAGGAAATCGCTTCCTTCGATCACTCTAAATTCGTATTCACTGATATTACGTTCGATGCCACGGATCAGGTATGTTCTTCACCCTTAATTATTTCTTTTTAAAATTTGTGTTTCACTTGCTTGATCCTAGCTCAACGTAGGATCTACAAATTGTAAAAATTGTAGACTACAATTCCGCTGATGCTTAAAAACTACGGAAAAAAATCTAAAATTTCTAATTAATGGCCTTTTCAGGACCGTACAGTAGTGGTGCGTGAGATCGACGGAACTCTTCGAACGGCGACTCCCGAGGAACACGATAGAATGAACAGAGTTTACTATGAGAAGGCCCATCGACCAGTGAATGCACCCGCCGTATTCAGTGATACATGGCTAAAGGTACACTTATTTCTAATGGAACTGACGTAAATCGAATTGAGCAGTATGTGTTGGTTTTGAGTTATTGATGAAACTGTGGCTCACCTGACGCAACTCAAGTTATTTTAAAAAAATATTTTTTCTGTTCATTAGAAGCACGCAACAATCACTACGTTTGAGTGGACAAGGCTTTTGAAAAGTTTGAGTGGCCTGAATGTTCCTGGTGCAATTGAAATTAATAAATCTTACAGAACGCATTGGAGCGTGGCGAACACGAGTTTGTGATGGACTGGGCCTGCTGGTACTACGAACCCGACGATCCCGCTTTCGTAAAGGTATTCACTTTGTTTTTTTTTAATTCTATTGGCATTTCCTGCACCTATTGCTCTTCGTTCATAAGTTCGTAAGATATGCCACTGTTGAAACACCCTTCTCAAGTGCAACATACATTTCATAAAAGGGCTCATTCGGAGGAATTGAAGATTATGCATTGCAGTTATCCCGTTCGGTGTTCGATCACACAGTTGATTCGGGTCGTTTCGATGCCCTCTACTCGACGAGACACTTTCCCACACTCGCATTCTATCTCGCACTCAATGGAGGAATTCCTCCTCTGCTCAATTGGTTTGGAGGAAGGGGCAAGTGAGTGATGAGGCGAATGGAAATGAGCAGGGAGATATCTTACAAACCAGTCCGTCCTGTGCATCGATGGGCTTATTAGTTGTGGGATTAAGGAAATATCCAATACCATTCGCTGTGCTCTTTGAAGAAACACTAATTCTTACATGTTAGACTACTTCCGATCATTTTTTTTACTATATTACTGAATGACATTGGATACGATTTTTTGTAGACTGGCCGAGTCAGCCCGTCTGGTGCAGCTGCAGAAGGCACTCAATCCCAATTGGAGAGTCGCCGTGTCACAGAAGGTATGCCATATTGTATAAGCAGTACGAGTTTGAAGAATACTCTAGTAATGAGAAGGATATCTATACAGTTAAAATTATGAGTGGCCTGTTTTGTTTTTTTCCCTGGTGATTCGAAGTTCTCCTTTCTCACAGGATTCTGACCGCAAGATCCTGGAGGATTTCCTTCGTCAGAACGAGCGACTGAAGCAGAAACTTCCCCTGCTCATGGAGTATCTTACCACGGGTGAGCAATCTGTTTCCAATTTGTGCCTCTTCTAGGGCTCACTGTAATGACAATTCAAAAATACGGTATGAATGAACTTTGAACCCACTAATAGCATGTTCCCGGATCTCAGATTCCTGGATCTCTTTTTTTACGCAGATGTATTTCCAGCCTTTTCCCGTAATCCGATCATGCACTACGCAAGGTGGCACGTATGCTTTACTAGCTAAAGTTGAAACAGAAATATGAACGTTCCAATTTTTTCGTGCTTGTTGGTAATTTCCTTCTCTTGCAGGTCAAACGGTGGCTGACGTGAAGAGTGCCGAGGAAAGAGCGAGAGAAGAGGATTTGGATAGCAGGGTGAGTGAATTACATCATCGCGAACCCGAATTTCGTTTCAATCACACAAAATCGATTCTGCAGCGAACTACCGTAACCTCGGCGACGGTCGGCAGCACTTCGGGACCACTGGGAAGCATGGCTGCAGAATACAAGGTACGGTAGATATCGGATATTGTAGGGCGAACGGTAGGTTAATCGATTGCTCTTGAGGTGCATGTAAGAAAGGAAGAGAAACCGGCAGATAAAGCGGAGAATCCACGTAGAAGGGGCGGAGCTAGGACTAAATGGCAGAAGAGACCGGATAATAAGAAGGACGAGTGATTAAGTGATGACGTCATCCATACGAAATTCCCTCTCTTACATGTTAGAAAATTGTAGGTAAATTAGGCATCCACCATGTTCTGTTCCTTTACTGATGCAATGTTGTTATTGAGCGTTGTTGAGTTTGTCCCGAATTTTTCCTTATGTTTCTTCCATAGTCATTTGTCTGATAAATAACTGAAATAATGTGATTGTGAAGATGAAATATGAATCAATCGTTCGAGACGATCCCGAATATCTGATCTGATCTTTGGAATAAAAGTGAAGCGGTAACCTCGCGAGTTACAGATCTGAGGATACTGTAGCCGGATAGAGTAATCGATACTCTGCAAGGGAGAGGGACAATGCCCCGCAACAATCTCTCGTTGTTACGAAGGACGGCGAATAGAGGAGATCGGCCAGTGAGCACCGACTCCGGACCGCCATCGCCTCTTCCCATGTCGTGAGTATTGTAGGAGGCGATATGGTAGAAATATGGTTGGGTAAATCATCTATGGGTTAGTAGAGAGAGAGTAGATAGTTGTGATTTTTGTACATCCTTCTCGAATCAAATGGCTAGGTATTCTTCCTGGTAAATGAATCGGCTGAAGCAGGGATGTGATGGGTACAGAAAAATTCGAGGAAGTAACTATAGCTATACAAATATGTTCACTTAATCCCCATTTCTCATTGCAGTGCTCGTTTCCGTCGTACGACTTCGGAGGAGGAGCAGGACGCGATTGCAGCTGCAGCCGAGCCACTGGCCTGCAGCAAACTGTTCTTCTCGAGGGCAGATCTCGATGTCGATTGGATGCCCACCAATGGAGCTGTGTTGAAGGTGAGTAAGAATCCGGGGGATAACGAAAATATTTGACAGTGGGCTGCGAGTTCCGAGTTTCGCGGCTCCTATAGGAAATAGCCGTCAAAGGAAATGTGATAACTGTCTGAAGGGTTTTCGATCTATAGTTTCTCACCTCAAGAGCTCATAAAATTGTGATTTTGGTGATGTAGAGAGTAAATTCTATGGATAAAACGAGGATGTTATGGGCTTGCTGATTAGTTTGCTAATTTCTCGGACTGACAGTGAAACACTTCTTGCAGCTTCTCTTCTCATTGCGTCTCACGTCTGCACTGTGGTCTGGCATTTCCGACTGCGATGAGGTACGGTATTCATTGCATCTTTTCAGAGTATGGTAGTTTTCCATTTCCTGACTTTTCGGTTGCACGTCTTTGCCACTCTTTAGAATCCACCGTTAGATGAAAAGATGACCGTAGTTATTAGAGCTCGCGAAATGAGCCGCAGTCTCTTCATTTCGCACTCTTTCTCGTCGACCGAGCGGGCAAACGAGTGCGCAAAATGAATAGACGACGGTATCATTTCTCGATCTCTAGTAGTTATCGATTGCCTGATTCAATTTTTCAACAGTATGGAATGATCTTCTTCAAGGTGTTCAACTACTGGGAGCCGATGCATCTTCTGGTGTACGGTGATGGTCTCCAAACGTGGGAATACTCGCCACTCTATGCGATACGGTATGTACACTACGGTTGATCGTCGACTGACTTTTCATGTGATATATTCGAAGTCGTCATTTAGTATCAGTACTTTATCATGCCACGGGGGATGGGTATCGATTGTGTGGGGGATGGAGGGGGGGGGGCGAAGAAAGCTCATTTGCGTGGCATGAACACTTTCGACTCAAATCCACTCTCTCACTTTCTGTGGAGATTCTACTTTATCATGCCACGGGGGATGGGTATCGATTGTGTGGGGGGTGGATGGAGGGGGGAGGGATGGCCACTAGACTCGGTCTCGGGTCGCTCAACAATAGGAACTACAATAGTGGGTCGGTCACAGAAACAATGCATTAGGCAGTGGGATTGGTCGATAGGTAGTCTGTTTATCGATTAGAGGTGCTAGATGGGGCGTGTCTCCTAGAGGCCTGATAACAATTCAAAAACGCATCTCAACGGGATGGAATAATGGGTGTGAATGAGGGGATGGATCGGTCGATTATAGACGGGTGCGTGTTACTCAAAACCACCATGGTGATAGATTGAGAGAGGAGCGGGGAACGAAAGGGGGATTGGAAAGGGAGTCTCTAGCATAGGCGGCGTCACATCACAAGAGGGAAATCAAACAAGGGCGGACAAACTCAATTTTTAGGGATAATGGGAGAGGGACGGAACGGATACGAGGATACAATGCATGGAAGGGGGGAATCGCGGAGGGAACGAAGGACAAACGAAGAGGAGGAAGGGGGGTCAGAGAGGGGAGAGGGGAGGGGAGGAGGTTATGGGTGTGGGCACCAATCCTACCGGGTCAGAGACTAAAGCCGATCCTAAAGGGAGATCAAGGCTGAAGAAGCCGTCCATCATAATAGGAAGGCCCCACGAGAGAAGAGGGAAACACAGGGAGAGAGGGGGAAGGGGAGGGGGAGAGGGTCACAGAGGAGAGGGAGGCAAGACTCGACAGGGGTAGAGAAGGGAGTAGAAGCACACTCGAGGGAGAGGAACACGCGTGGACCGTAGTCGTGAACCTGCAAGGGGCGGAGTCAAGAGCGATCACAGACTGACAGCCTACAGTACCTGGCGGGATCGACGCCGGCTCTCGGCAGCTACGGTAGCATCCGATGGCCAAAAATAGTTGAGAGGGTGAGGAAGAAGGGAAGAGCAGAGGTGATGACGATTCACGCTGTGGGATTGCGAGTCGACCGAGAGGCTGCAATGGAAGTACGGTAATCGATCGGATTACGGTAATGACCAGATTACGGTATCCGGGGCATTCACTCACAGTCGGTAGTGGTGGATGAGGTGCGAGGGGAGGCGAACGTGGGCTCGGTGTGATGGTGGTGCTCGGTCTTGTTGTAGCCGCCAAAGTGAAGCAGCAGTCGCGCCAGCCAATTGGCCTGCAAGCAAGGTGGTGTGGTGAGAAACGGAAGAAAGAGGCGCACACAGTGCAATTTTGATTCTGGGAAATGACGGAATCCGCAATGCACCTTGGTCGGGCAGCCGATGGTGCAGCAGGTGGTGGGCTGCGTGTGCGAGCCGTGCTGCAGCAGCGCCGTAGAGGTCGTGGTCTTGGCGGTCCTGGAAAGGGGTACGGTACCATCAGGGTATACGGTAGGGGCTACAGTACCTCTGGGAGGTGGTACAGTCGGTCAATCGACACGACTTCTGCTCACGAGCAGTCCGCAGTGAGCAACTCGAGTCTTTCGTCGTCTTAGAAGCCATCGTTGAACGGATGGACGTCGGCTGCAATGAGGGAAGGTTACGGTAGGAGAAGAGTACTAGGACTACGGTAGGCCTGGGTACCCCAGGGTACTCGCGCGTACCCAGGGGTGTCGGGGTATCCAGGGGTATCAAAACGGACCGTAGTGTGCGGGCGGGCGTGGGCGGAGTATGGTGGAGGGAGGAGGGGACCGCACGCGGTCGAGACGAGTAGGGCGAATAGAGGAAGGAAATGAAGAAGATGGAGGGGGAGAGAGGCCTTTTGTGGAAGAGAGAAGATAGTCAAATGGAGTGAAGAGAGATGGAAAATGAGATGAGAGAGGGAAGAAATTGAATAGAGCAAGGTGAACAATAGTGAGGATTATAAATATAATGAAAAAGATTATGAAAAAATATGAATAGAATGAAGGAAGGGAGAGGAAAGAGCAAAAAGAAAATGGTCTGTGGCGGCAAAGTCCTTGCCGGATTTGCGGACTACTTTCATCACCCTCAGGCGATGAAAGAAGTCCGAAACCAAATAGGGGTGGCGAGAGTTGTTTACGTAATAACGACGGTGCAACAAAGTGACGGGCGCGCGCTCCAAACCGGGCACGCGGGTACCAGACGGTGCCAGAACCCGCCCAGAGCAGGGATGAAGGCACCGAGAGGCCAGAGGAACGGGGGAAGAGGGGTACATGAGAGGACAAGAGATGGACAAAAGTTGAGATGATTGGGCATAGGAGGAGTGCTTTTCGTTGAATTTTGAGAGTAATCGGACCCGTGTCTTTTCCGTTTCTGCAAGGGTATGATAGGTTCTGCTTCCGTGTGCACGGATTGTTCTATTGGATCTGTCTAGCAACAACAAATTTAAATAATTTGCTCTGTCTGGCTAGCGTTCGGGCTGCTTTCTGTCTATGGGAGTAAGGGTATTTTCGTTGATTCATCATCAGTTACTGAACGTGTCGCAAGTTTCCTCTCCTAACCCCCTCCCTCTTCTTCAGATCATGGTTATACATCTGGCTACACGCAGCACCGGGCAAGCTGATCGGCCTCCTCTTCCCTCACTCGAAGATCGCCGTATGGGTGACCATGCGGTGTGGAATTGCATCACTCATGGCACTCGCCGACTTTGTCATGTTCAAGGTAAGGTAGGGGACAGGGAGATTACGGTAGGGAGTGAGTTAGATACGGAAGTTAAGGTAACGTTGCTTACGGGTGGTGGCAAGTCGATTGGGCGTGTAGCAAGGATAGAGAAATGGCGCAAGAAAGGGAAATGGCTCAAAACACACTCGTGGAGGCGTAGACCGGGAGACGCGTGCGAGAATAGGCGAAATGACACTGATGTTGATGACGTCATTGGGTCAAGGAGGGGAATGGTGTTGATTCGATCTATTTGCCATGCAATACAGGATGATGCGATTATGTGCAGTTGACTTATTGATCCTTGGGTTACAGTAACCTTGCTTTCAGGTGGTCGCGAGTCGATTGGGCGTATCGATCGCCCGATTCTACCTCGTCATCTCAATGTTCTCTGCGGGAATGTTCATTTCCAGGTGAGAATTGAGTACGACAGTGTGCTGTAAATGATCCACTCAGGGAGATTGTAATGCCACTTGATAGGAGGTGTATCTTGTGCCACTTGTGTCGTTAGTGTTGTAGGAGATTTGCAATGAAATTTCGATACATGGCACATTCGGGTTGTGGGTACGAAGGATAAGGAAATGATGCGGGGTGTCGTTGATGTTTGAGGCTTACCTCATATAAAAATATAATGTTCCTCTTCTTTCAGTTCTGCGTTCATTCCATCCTCGTTCGCGATGGCATTCAACACCATCTCGATGGCCGCACTCTACTCGGGACAGATGTGAGTTATTTATGATTAGTTTTATCTTCTAGGATATCTGTGATTAACTAAAGTTCTTGATTGTTCTAAAACTTACCTAGATGTTGAAACACGGGTTTCACTGGAAAGTTTTCCCAGTGCGTGATATGGGATCGAATATGAAATTATATGAAACAGATGAAATTACGGTATCATTACCGTATCCTACTTCAGGTTGGTCTCCACTCTATGCGTCGCCGTGGCCTCACTGGTCGGCTGGCCATTCGCTGCCCTGCTCGGAGCTCCTACCGTAATCACGTGAGTATTCATTATTTCTACGACGATCCAAGAGTTTCATTGAGAAGTACCACCTGTCCCTTATCTTATAAAATGAGTGAAACCTAAATCAAGAGATCATTTTAAAAAAAGAAGTTTTTTTCGCAAGAAATCAAGAAATCGCACTCATTCATGAGTTCGACTCTTATGATATTAATGAAACTCGAAATTGAATGGGATGGCATGGTCTGTACAAATTGTGCATTCTTGCTGATTCCGTTTCCTACATTGACAATAGAACATGAAAATGACTGGACTAAGATTCTCCCTAATTTCTCCTCCTTTCAGATACCTGTTCTCCCTCCGTCGTCCCGATCGTTTCATCCTTCATTCTCTCATCGCTCTTCTCATCGTGGCCACGCCCCTTCTCGTCGTTGACACTTGGTACTACGGGAAGAGAGTCATGGTGAGGGGAGATTTCTTTTTTCATGAGCTATCGTTAGTTGAGGCAAGAATAGTTGACTAGATTTCTTGGGAAACTTAAGGATGTTTGTGGTTGCACCATAATTCTAAAGCAATGAGCGATAATACGAGCTAATGTAATCAAGCAGACTATGATTCGATTTGTGGAGTAATGCAATAGCCCCATGCAATTTGTCGTTTCATCACTATGTGAAGTAACCCAGTGGTGTCAAAGTGTGATGGGTTGTACCCGAGTACTAGAAATGAAATGGTATTCTATTTCCCAGATTTTAGGAGATCTGGGAAATTTGTGTTACACTGTCAAGCTAAAGGGGTTGAGTGGAGCAGACATTTGATAATGATCCGAATATTCAAACTACTATCAGGCTCCACTGAACATCGTGATGTACAACATCTTCTCGACACACGGTCCCGATCTCTACGGCACCGAACCACTATCGTGAGTTGATCAGGAAAGATTCTATAGAACTTGGGTAGGATAGTTGGGGTTTCATTTGTAGCTGATTATTCCAAATAACGAAGTTGGGTTGTTGAGTTTAGCTCCACTTCGTAAACTATTCCCAATTTGGACTGATGTTTTTGTACGTCATTTGGGGTCGACAGGTTTGAGTTACAAACTCTGTTGCTAGTCTCGGAGACCTAGGCCCCATCGATTTCAGAATCTCTTTACTGGGAAAAATATTCAGTATTTTCATTCCTTCCCCTCCTTCAGATACTATCTGAAGAATCTTGCTCTCAATTGGAACATTGCTTCTCTCCTCTGGCTGGCAGCCCTTCCCCTCTGTGCCGTTGTCTCCGCCCTCGTATTCCCCATCCACAAAACGGCCAAGAGGATCATGGGCATGCGTGAGTCATATCTCGCTTTTCGAAGTGATCTATAGCTGATTGGATAGAGTAGGGGGGGGGGGTGAATGAAACGGAGAGAATTTTATGCAGGCAAGTGTGTGTTTCGACGATCTTACACGAGTGGGAATAGTGAGAGTAGAACAGTGATTCGTTTGGGGTTGTTATAGAAACTAATTGATGCATTCAATTTTGTGCTTCACCGATTCTAAGAGAGCATTGAGCAAATGGAAAATGCGGCTTCAGTGTTAAAAAAAATCAAATTCAGCTGTGAGCCCATCCTTCTATCGTCGCCTCTTCCCCGTGGCACTGACGATACTCTCCATCGGCCTCTGGTTCACCGTATTCTTCACCCAGGCACACAAGGTATACGGTAGCGGGGCTCGAATGGGAGTACGGTAGGAAGGTAAAATGGGACCAGCAAGAGATGTGTTTCACTGAATCTATATGAGAAATATTTGGCTAGAGGTATCGGTAAAAGTGCCTCTATCTCACAAACAACAACACTAATAATATATTCAGGAGGAGCGATTCCTGTTCCCCGTCTTTCCTCTTCTCGCTCTCCTCACGGCCATCACACTTGATGCACTCAACAGGTTAGACGGAGGGGATTATGTTTTGAAATGGAATTCGAGAAATCACCAAACGTTGGTAGAGGGGAAGTAATTGAAAGAATTGTGAAGCGCGATTGCATGGTTTCCAAATTAGCTTTCAATGAAAGGATCACAAAGGACATATCGAATTTGTTTAACTTGCAAGTAGTTGAGAAAAGTGTGCCCCTGGAAGCAGGAGCCGATTACTTATTCCGGTATCGGCTGTATATGAAAAGTGTGTGAGACGGGGAACCTCCTGCCTGCTCTGTCTCCTCACAATTCCTCCTCTTTGCAGACTATGCTCTCACTTCTCCCTTCCCTCTCCCTCCTATTGGCTACTCGGTCTCTTCATTCTCCTGTCCACCTCTCGCGCCTACAGTCTGCACAGGAACTACAGCGGAACCATCGATGTGAGTCCAGGGGCAATGAATTTACTGTTGCTTCCGTTCCTGGTTGCTGAATCGGGCTAGGAAGGGTTCCGTTTCATTGTAGGGTTCCGCAAGTGACTCACTTGGGGAAACAGCAAACAAAGGAGAGAGTGAAGTTTCACATTTTAATTGGAAACGAGAAACGTTTCCCTCATTTTACTTTGTTCTTTCCCTTGTTTCCTTTCTTTTCGAGGGAGACGATCCCCCTCATTTCTCACCCCGCAGTCCATCTTGAGCGGTGAAAAGAAGAGTGAAATCAGAGAGAAATAGGGGGAACAAAGGAAAAAGAAACACTTCGAGAAACGTTTCCCCTCTCATTTCGACCGAGAAACGTTTCCGAGAGAAACATGAATAAAGGAAACAACTGTTTCATTTTGCGTTTCTGTTTCGTAATGTTTCACTTGCGGAACCCCATTTCATTGTTGATACATCTAACTGCTGTGATTCAAGATACGATCTGCTTCTAGAATCAAACTTTTAAAAAATGACTACTTTAGACGTACAAGGCGTTCACGGATTACCTCTCGGACAACCACCAGAACTTCGACTTCTCCATCAGAAATGTGAGTACTGTAGGGTTACGATGTCAATCGATGTGTCATCTTTGCAATATGAATAGTCAAAGAAAAGTAAATTGATATTTGTACTATATTGTAGGCTACAAGTGAGTATAGCCGACCATTGAATTATTTTCTTGTTGGTATATTGTATAGAGAACGGTATCGATGAAATCTCTTCTGCAGGACCCTCTATCGGTGTGCGTGGGCAAGGAATGGCATCGGTTCCCGTCGTCCTTCTTCCTTCCCAATGCAGTCGACGCCCAGGGACGAGTGGTCAGTCAAACGACTTTTTTTCGGTGATAAAATTGCATTTTCCTAACATTCATGCCACAGTAGCTTGGTAGGGAAATTGTTTTGTGCACCAGATGTTTCCTGGTTACACGAGCTGTGGATAATGGAAGGGAACCGGCTCCTTCGATACATGCTTGATTTGATTTTCAAAAATAGATAATTGAATCGTTAGCTGGGTATTCGACATTATAAGCTAATAATAATATTAATCGGTCCCCCCTCACAGCGTCCGATGCGTCTCCGATTCCTCCGTAGTGAATTCCGTGGTCTCCTTCCGAAGTATTTCCCCGATGGACGATTCCCTGCGAGGACGAGAGCAATTCCCACGGAGATGAATGATGAGAATAAGGAGGAGACCACGAGGTTAGCGAGAAGGAGACTTTGTGTTTCATGTGGTTAAGATAGGGAAAGGTGTGGGGGAGTATTTAGTGATGCCTTTCCTTCTAGTCTCGAAATTAAATTTATTTTGTTTGAATCCAACCACTATTCGACTTGGCATTTTATGGATTGCTAATAGGGTTCCGCAAGTGACTCACTTGGGGAAACAGCAAACAAAGGAGAGAGTGAAGTTTCACATTTTAATTGGAAACGAGAAACGTTTCCCTCATTTTACTTTGTTCTTTCCCTTGTTTCCTTTCTTTTCGAGGGAGACGATCCCCCTCATTTCTCACCCCGCAGTCCATCTTGAGCGGTGAAAAGAAGAGTGAAATCAGAGAGAAATAGGGGGAACAAAGGAAAAAGAAACACTTCGAGAAACGTTTCCCCTCTCATTTCGACCGAGAAACGTTTCCGAGAGAAACATGAATAAAGGAAACAACTGTTTCATTTTGCGTTTCTGTTTCGTAATGTTTCACTTGCGGAACCCCAATTGCTAACCCTGCGCATCACGGTTGCAATAGGTTGATCTAGTATGAAGGAATGGTCGAGGTCTGATAGTCTGAGTGCTTGTAGGGTTTCAAAGTTAAAGTCAAAGTCAAAGTATTTACCATCTCCAGATACGTGCCTCTGGACACGTGTGACTGGGTGGTGGATCTGGAGACGCCCGAGAGGACGGCACTCGAACCGAATTATGGAAAGGAACATGTGAGAAATATGACCAATGGGAGGGTCTTCCAAACGATCGAGCTGGCAGTCTCGCGTTTCACAGATATCATATCACAAGAATTTCTTTGCATTTAATAGTTGTATCATATTGTTTCCGGAAAAAAGTCTAATGCTATTCAATTGTTTTACACGTTAACCCAAATCCTTGGCAGGCAAATATTCTCCGTCCGATCATCCGTAATTCCTTCCTGCTCGCTCATCGATCCCATTGGCTGTTGAGGGCGTTCTTCGTCCCATTCCTGTCTGAACGGTTAGTAATTTGTTGATGTCAGCATTGCGTTTTCCAAAAATTGCGCTAAACTTGTGCTTCGTAAAAACAGATGTGTTCTGGTTTCAATGGTACTACGATAGGAGGACAGTAATGCTAAATCCAATACTCCTTGCGATCTCATTTTAGAAAAAAAACATCGTTGCAGAAACTGCGAATTCGGCCAGTACACGATCTACGAGCGTGTGCCTCCTACCGTAGTCACGAAGAGACGATCACATTCGGCAGAAGAGGAGGAACGAGCAGCACGACACGAAGAGTTGTAGGGGCGACGTTTGTGTAACCTCGTCTGTTACACTCCCACTTACACCACGCACTGCCAGTGGTGCATCTAGTCAAGTTTCATTTGAGATACAGAGTAGCGTAGAAAAGTAATTGCTTTAGCATACGTATACCTCGTAAGATATTTGTAAATTACTCTTGTTGGTGTTACATCGATAGTAACTTATTCAATCCTCATTCTTTTGCGCAACGTTGCCTGTAATAATGAAATATATTGCCTTGACATAGAATACCCTGCCTAAGATTTACACTTTTTGTATTCCCCGGGTTTCCAATTTCCGCTCCCTTTTCAGAATTTACTGTATTAGAATTCGTGCATGATTTTCTATTGCTAATAGTGGGGTCATTGATCACTTTCGCCAGTCGCTTTGTAATTATTTCACTTTATGTATGAATTTATAGTCGATTGAGACAATAAAGTTTTCCTTCTTAAACTCCGAGATGATTTCTTGAAATGTGAATCGTTGAATGCCGATGTTGTATCTCGTATATGCGGAATATGCACAGAAGTGGAGTAGAGGAGGCCTTCTCTCGCTCACTCGCAGGGGAGAGGGGGTTCCGATATGATAGTGAGAGGCTTTCAAGTTGCCGTTGCTCGCTCGCACTGTTCAATTTCCTCTCATTTCTGTGCATTTCGTAATAACTTTAATCAACCATCAATCACATTGTATCAGGTGGTATGACCACTCGTGACGCTCCTCCCCCCGTGGGCGATCCCGATGGAGATTGCTTCGTTATCGATCAAGATGAAGAGACGAAGAGGATGGAAAGAGCAGCCAAGGATCAGGAACTGGCTAAGGTATGGAGATTCTTTTTTTCGTAGAGTGTAAAGTATAACAGAAATTAGCTTTCCGGAACGAGATGAGACGCTAGTGAAATATGCAATCTGACAGTCTCAAGAGACCAGAAATTGGCTAGAAAAGTTTCCGCTGAGAATGAATATAGCAGTTTTTATCAACCGATACTTGTGATTGCCATTAAAATTAGGCGATCATATAGAAGGGCTGTGAAACGTAAAATTCGAAGGTGAAAATGACACTGTTGAATGATTTCAGAAAGTGATGTCATCGGCAGCGATGCTCGTACGTGCCTCCAATGGGCTGCCCAAGACTGGTGAGTGGAATGTAGGTTTGGGAGTACTGTAATACTACAGTATCTATTTTCGAGATGCCAGAGCTTGATTTATGGTCATTTTCTAGTGGGAGATGAAGTAGATCTCCTTTTTGGTTACGGTACCTGATAAATCATTGATTGTTTCTCAGCCGACAACTACGCCCTCCTTCGGTCGTTCGGCGCCTTCTCCGAATTGGTGGAGCAGCAGGAGAAAAGAGTCGCCAATTTGTGAGTGAGGCAGGGGGGATCCTGGGCGAGGGAGGGACCAGGTGGTTGTGAGTTGCGGGTGGGGTAGAAGAACAGCTGAAGAAAGTTATGCATAATGGATGTCGTTGATATGTGATACAATTATATAATACAACCATTCATCTTCTTAAAACAGGCGTAATTTGTTTGCATAATTGTCATATGGCATTCCGGGTGCACAGTTGACATCTGACTAGTGGGGATATGTGACGTCCAATCTTCTCCATCATCTTCTGAAAATAATTATTGAACACCTCCCCTCTGCAGAATCTCTCGCGTTCTCTCATCCGCGGGGTCGCGTGTCCGCCTGCCGCGCGTCGATCGAAACGCGGACTTCGAGCACTTCTACGATCGAGTGATAGAGGCGAACGATGGAATAGTCGAGAGGGCGGTCAGTGATTCAGTGATTGGACTGATGTGTTGAACGTGGAAAATGTTCCTGTTCGAAGCGATACTCTTTTTTCTTCGAACGGAATACACCTGGTAACATTTCATATGTGCACTTTGGAGCAAATGGATTGCGTGAAACATAAAAATGGTTTTTTTGGGTCGAAAATTGTTGTGCTGAACAAGTATATCCTTACCAATACGTACGTTCATTTTGCGCGGCGATATGAGCTTCGTGAAACACACAAGTTGCTTCGAAAATAATGAACTTATTTTTTGGAAGTGTCTGCAATTGATGAAAAAAATTTCAAATTTTCTGACCCATTTCCTTCTCAGGGCATCGTTCTGGATGAATTGGAGCGTTCTCGTCGCGGCGTGCAAGTGAAGGTCCCGAAGGCAGTGATCGATGCAGAGAGCACTCGGTGAGTTGAGGTTGCAGAGGGGGAATAGATGGGGGAAGCGGGTTGAAGATGCGATTATTGAATATCACTGAAGGAAATAAACTGTCTTGCGGATTTTAGGTTATGTGATGGTTCCAAAGAAAGCTAGCGATAAAGGAAGTAATTGAAGTTTGATTGCCGTTTTAGTAAAAATATAATTTCGTGATGTGCTGATGCTTTGTCGAAGTATGTGGTATTCCATCTTTCTATTACTCTATAATTTCTCCTTCCCTCTCTCCAGTCGTACTCTCTCCGGGGGCGGCGCTCGTCCTGCAGTCGCGGGTCTCGGAGCGAAATTATCGATGGGAGGAGATACGGTATCGGGCAGTGGAGAACTGCACACGGCCAAGCAGAGAGAGCAAGCAAGGATAGCCAGAGTGGTGAGTACGGTAGATGAGAGAATGTCATGCAAGGATGGGTAATTCTTCTAAACGTTCAAAAGTCATGAATATCATGCGTGGAAGGGGTTTCACTGACTTTTCATGAGTGGCGTTGAACTTTACCTGCAATATTCTTTTCTCCTTGGCTTTTTCTAATACATTAATCGATTTTCTATATCTGTATTCACGCTACCTCAAACTCCAATTCAATTTCAGTCATCGACGATAGTCAAGCCCCAGAAGGCCTTCGGCTTCGGAGCATCCATCGATAACAGTGAGTTGGATACTTTTTTCCCAGGCATAGTGGATGGAATTTTGTATAAGGCCATCTACATGCATCATATAGTACCTATGATTCGAATATTCACAGTGAATTATTATACTATTATACAAGCTAACTACAAAGCATTGCTACAACATTCCCTCATCATTTAACATAGTACAACTGAAACACGATTGCGATCAGTGAGATATGAAAAGAAAATGGTTTTAAATGGCAGGTTCGAGCAAGTATCTGCCCATCATGAAGCAGAAGCACCATGCAATGGAGAGAAGAAAAGTAGAGGGACTCGTCGTGAGAGATGAAGATGGTGCAGAGAGGTACGGTTCTTTGATGAGGGGAGATGTCTGAGACCGTATGCATCAACCTTTTCCGAAAAACCGCGCTTCTGAGTCTATTTTTGTATTGACTCGCTATGTGATTTTGTGTGGCAGAAGGGTTATATGGAATAGTGAAAGTCGTGCGTTCAGTAATTCATTCCAATGAAGTATAATCAAAATACACTATTTCTCACAGGGCGAATGCCTCTGCTGCTTTCGCTTCGGATGAGGCCGTCGAGGCGCATCCGTACTCGTATGAACTGGACCACGATGAGTGTCCCGAGGAACAACTGAAGAGTGCCGAACCACAGGTACGGTAGAGTATCGAGAACTGACTCTCTTGTCAGTATACCTCATCAAGTCACGCTGAGATTTAGACCCTTTTCACCACACGTAGTTCATCGAGAATCGAGTGTGAAAAAGGGCGCCTTTGGCATGGAGAATGCGCGAGTGAAACTTGACTCTTCCCTTTCAGAAGTACGGTACGATGGAGTCGACGCCGCTCACAGTGGTGGACACTCTAGAGGGACTGAAGAAGCTCGTGGCGGCACTCAATAAGGAGAAGGAATTCGCCATTGATTTGGAGGTGAGGAGGAGGGGAGTAGGTGGAGTGAGGGTTCAATGGGATGATGAAACGTGGAGAAAAAATTGTGAAGCAATCGCTGTGTTCATGTAAAAAAATAATTACCCAGTGGTACGATGCTCCATCGAAATGGTATAAGCCTGTGCGAAACTTAAAAATGATACTGGGACGTAGTTTTCTTTTACCAAAGCACAAATGATAAAAAAAAATTCATTTTTCCACCCTGGTGAGCGAGTGTTCCACCAGTGAGAAATAACAGACTTAGAAATTCTTGCGCGATTGACAAGGGGCCCCGTCTTGTATAAAACCAAATATAATTTCTTCAGGCGCACTCTCACCGCACGTTCGCCGGCATCGTTTGCCTGATGCAGATATCGACGAGAAAGGAAGACTTCATCGTCGACCCATTCCCTCTTTGGAGTCATATGCATCTACTGAATGAACCATTCTCCGATCCCAACATTCTCAAGGTGAGTTCGCGTTTCGGCAGGAAAACTAATGGCATAATGAACTGGGTTGAAGTTGCGAGAGCATCAGACATTGAAATAGTAAAATGTTTACAACCAAGAAAACAAATCACTATGATCACATCAAATTCCTGCTAGATACAGATTTCCTGAAACCTAGAACTGGTAAGAATGAAATATGCAGGTATTCCACGGTGCGGACTCGGACGTCATCTGGCTGCAGCGAGACTTCAACATCTTCGTCAGGAACGTCTTCGACACTTGTAAGCATTTATTTATGTGGAGTAAAAAAACTGAATCACGAAATTCAAGGTTGTGATTGCAGTTGCGCGTTTATTATAAGAATTGGTTGAGAGACTATATGTCAATATCATTCTCAAAACTACGCGATAATTTCTCTATTGCTGCATTATTCAGATCGTGCGATGAAGAGGGATCAAGGCTGGACGAAGTTCAATCTTGCTGCACTCGTCGAGAGATTCTGTGATGGACATCAACTGCAGAAGGAATACCAGCTGGCCGATTGGAGAATACGGTTAGTGCCCTTCTATTGATAATTCTCAGGACTGCCTTGTGATTTCTACGTTTCACTTATTTGATATCTCACTGCGGTGCACCTGTAAGTAATTTATGAAACATTCAAATTGTAGACCCTAGTTCCATTCTCTTGACTGGTTAGTTTGACGGGATTATGAGTTCGGTAATGTGTGGTGACATCTAAGTTTCATGCGTTTGATATCTGATTGTGCGAAGTTAGTGAGCAATTAATGACCCACTCTTATTGTAGACCCCTCCCTGCCGACTACGTATCGTACGCGCGCGGAGACACGCACTATCTACTGTACTGCAAGGTGAGAATGGGGGGGGGGGGTACGGAAGGAATACGGTAGTGTTCTATGAGTGTAATAGTTGGGGAAGGATACGGTATAGTGCTAATGAATCCTCGAAGGTCGTTTTTCTCTACTGTACCGTCAAGTGAGTCGAGAATGGATATGGTAGGGCTACGGTAGTGCTCTATGAAAGTAATATTTACTGTAGAATACGGTATAGAATTAATAAATCAATCAATAATTCTTCCTTTTGCAGGACATGCTACGCGAGCGACTGCTTGAGGCGGGCAACGATCAGGCGAATCTCATGAGGGCAGTCTACACGGATGGAGTCGAATTGAGCAGAAAGGTGAGGGGAGGGGAGGGAAATTGGAACCAGGAGAATTCATGCAGCGTGGGTAAATGAAGTGGGCTCGTGAGAAAGATCTGCAATGAGTCCCAGATTTAGGCAAGGAGAAAATTTTTGTACATTTGAACCTGGTGATTGTTTGTGATATGCGACATGCGAGCGCTAATCAATTGGTTTCTGAGTGCAGTCTCATTTATAATCAAATAGAAAATACTTCGTTCCTGAATTGAAACAAACCCAATTAATTTGTAGGTCTACGAGAAGGCGGAATTCGACGCGGAGGGATATCGATCACTGATTGGTACGAGGAAGAACTTCAATAAGTGAGTGTTATATCAAATCTCAGATGGTCTTGATCTGGGTTGAATTGTCTTTCATTTGCATGATGCAATTGAGAGGCGTCGATAACAGCTAATCAATCGACACCGGATTTCCAGAAAAAAAAGTTTCATAATCGTGTTTCATCAGTATCTAATAGTGGCTGCTTGCTATTGAACGATTTCTTGAAATGCTCCCGCGGATCTAATAAAATTCGTATCCAGTCGCCAACTGTACGCACTGGCTGAGTTGTGGCGATGGAGGGATGCGACGGCGAGGGAAGAGGACGAGAGTACCACTTACGTCCTTCCCAGTCATATGATGATACATATTGCTGAGGTACGATAGGAGGTGGCGGGGCTTGAGTACGGTACTCAGACTACAGTAATGGATACGGTATTGCAGGCTCTTCCTCGTGAGATGCAGGGCATTCTCGCCTGCTGCTCTCCCGTGCCACTCCTTGTGAAGCAGCATCTCATTCAGCTACACAGGTGATATATTTTACATTATTGGATTTTCTCTCGTGATTGAACTGAGCATTGAGCTCAATACAAAACAACGAATAGATAAGCCAAGTGAAGCCGCGAAGTGCGTGGAATGTGTGTAGAAAATACTGAATTAACTATCTGCGCAGCTGTGAATATCGCGGCAATTCTGTAAAAGTAAATGAACTTTGTTCGACAAGGCGATTTGTGATTCCAAAGATATAGTATGTTCTTGCCAGTAGGTGGGGATGTAAATCATCCTTGATGTTACCCCTCAAATTATGAAATTTTATTTCGGATTCTCCAATACACAAGTCATGTCAGAATAATCTACGCGGCGCGCGATCGTCCTCTGGAGAAGACGGTGACACTGTCGACGAGAACCACTGGAACTCAGGGTGAGCGAGGAGGGATGGGTTACGGTAGGCATGGAATCATCTGGGATACGGTAGTACTATTGCTGCAGTAATTGTCGAATTTGGTTCATTTGTATACAGTGAACTTTAGTAGTGTACAGAGCGATACGGTAATAGCAGACTAGATATGGATTGCAGGTGCGGAGAGAGGACTGTTCGAAGCGATGGTCGACGAGGCCAATAGAATGACCAAGATAAAGGTAAGATTTCAGTTTTAGGCTTTGAAATTTGGCAAATGTTTCAACTAGCGGGTTGGATGTTTCAGAGCTTTTATGAATGTTCAATGTTGCTTCTACAAATCGCTATTTTAATAAAAAAAACCTCATTGGAAAAATAATAATAATGTTCTGTTTCAGTCGGTTCTCCGTTCCTCGCTCGATTTCACTCACTGTGCATTCAACGAGGAGATTGGAGCGATGATTAAGATGCATGAGGAGGTACGGTAGATATTATTGATTGTTCATTCTACAGTAATCCACAATTCCGTTCAGGATGAAATCGGAATCGATGAGAAGCCCGTGACTGATACCTTCCTGTCTGTGATTGGAGTATTCAAAGTGGAAGAAGGGGAAATGGAAGAGAAACCGAAGAAGAAGGAAAAGAAGAAGAAACAGCCAGTGGTTGAGAAGAGTGATGAGGTGGGTTGGCGTGGTGTGATGTACAGTAATCAGAAGATCCGTTCAGGAGTCGATCACTGCTCGACTCGCAGCAATCAATACGGCACTCGAAGAGTGGGCGACGCCCTACGAACGATACTCGATTGCACTGGAGGAGAGTGAGAAGAAGCGGGTGAGTGGTGTGGAGAGTGCAGTGAGGAGGGCGAGCGATAGGACAGGTCGCACTGTGCAGATTTGACCTTGTTTGCTTGCAGGAAGAGGCTCGAATCGCTGAGGAATTGAAGAGGAAGGAGAGAGGAAATGTGGACAAGGAAGGAAGACCGCTGTTCTCCCACCACGACCCGGTTGTGTGCAGAAAACCTGTGTTCAAGGTACGGTAGAGTACGGTAGGACAGATGGGCAATGACTACGGTAGGAGATTACGGTAGTGTTTGCAGGACGAAGCAGTGGAAACGATCGATATCAACAAGAGGAAGGAGGGAGACGAGGATGAGGTGAGTTAGAAATGATGTTTTTGTTGACCAGATTGCAAAACTTCAACGAACAGGTGCTACAAATCATGTTTTATCAATACTTTGAAACGCCAATCTTTCGGGTTTTCGAAACATTTCAGAACCTGGAAATAAGAAGGTGAAAATGTGTGTATTGCTCATTTGCAGGTAATGACTGCGGACGGAAAGGGACTGAAGAGACCGGCGGAAGGAAAATGGGATGAAAGCCAGATTCTGACGAAGAAGAAACTGAAGTTGATGGAGAAGAAGGTGAGGAGGAGAAAAATTACGGATAAAAAAGGGTGAAAGTGGTGACAAGGTGGAGTTAAGTTGCTGGAATGTTTTGAAAGGAATCGAAACCGAAAGAAGATAGTTTGTTTCCAAAAAATTTTATCTCTTAAAATGGAATTGTTGAATGTTAGTTTGACCTGGTAGTTTAATGCCGATGAATTGTTATGTTATGATAGGATTTCGTAGTTGATCAATTGGAGCGCAGCTCGTATAAAATCAATAAGATAATTACATATGAAACGATATAACAAAATGCTTTGCAGAGAAAGGCCGCGGCAGATTGGTCAGTGGAGGGACCATCACAGAAGAAGAAGGAGAAGAATGAGGATGGAAAGAAACAGGTGAGATGGGGTTGCAGGACAGAAATGAAGAAGTTGGATGTTGAAATTCTTGATAGATCCTCTATTGCTGCTTGATAAATTAATTTAGTCATTCGGAGAGTAATTTGTAGGCAGTAAAGAAGGAAGAGCCTCAAGAGGAATCGGATGATGAGGAAGAGGAGGAGAAGAAACCATTCGACTATGGAGAGTACGATGCCAAGGCATTGTTTGGTGAGTGAAGATTCTGTATCTGATTACTTTCGGAAGTAGTGTTGTTGCAATCTGTGTTTTGTGGGGGTAGGAAATATATTTTGATTGGGAACTTTGATATCACGATGTTTCATTATTGGGACTAGGTGGACGATCTGAGTTTCAGAAGTGCTATTATGTCTGAAATTTCACGATGGAGCGTTGAATATGAACTACTAGCAATCAATCAATATTGAATAATTTGTTAATTGCAGAGCACACTCAGCAGGAGGCGAACGAACAGGCGTACATTCCACATAATGGATCGGGAAGATATGTACAGGTTGGTTGAAGGGCTCCTTGGATGGTATAATCAGGAGCAGATATTTTCTTAACTACTGGGCCTGTAATCAGGCCGCTATATTTTTAACCGAACCTGTTATCAGACCATTACATATCCACGTTCGGGGGGTTCAAAATACCCCTATCAACTGTGGATATCAGTGTCAGATGAGAAGAATGTACGATCAGGAGATGAGATGCTTCATTCATCTTATTATGCTATAATTATGATGAATTCAGAACGCTCGTGGTCGTGGTGCGAAGCGTGGGAAGCACGGAGGACACACTAGAGCAGTCGGAATGAGTATGTCATTCGGAGGAAGAGGAGGAAGGGGAGGAGGAGGAGATAGAGGAGGAAGAGGAGGACAGAGAGGTGGAGGAGGAAGAGGAAGGGGTGGAGGAGACAGGTTCTAGAGTACGGTACTCCAATCGATTGCACGGATACTGTAATCCACTGATCGATATTGTTACGCTCCCTTGTTGAATTGAATCGTTTTTGTTGAGCCATGTTGTTCGAGTTATTCTACCCCCACATCTGTTCGTTGATAATTGTTAGAAGTTCATATCGTATGAATCAAGATAAAAATTGTTATCTAATATCTATTGTGGTTGATTGGTACAGAAGAGGGTTCGGTCCCACATGGAATATCAGCGGGACGGTGACAAAAGGGCTGGAGATTATTGATTTAATTAGAATGACGTCGGGTCGATTTCGTCCGATCAAGAGCGAAATGGGATTCGTTGCGAGAGCGGACGGAAGCTGTTCGGTCTCGGCTGGAAAGGTGAGGGGTACGGTAGCTTGCAATAAAAGAGCTATTGAATATATCGGGGGTCAACGTTCATAATTCCCAATCTCACAGAGCGTAGCGTGGGCATCAGTGAACGGGCCGGGTGATTCTCATCCATCGAAGAGACATGGAGACAGATTGTACGTAGAGAGCTCCTATCGACCAGCACATGGAGATGCCGATGACACACCGGTAAGCAGCTTTCTTACTCGTAAATTTGAAAACGATTGGAAAATGAGCAGGCAATGAATAGAGTTTAAGTCACGCATATAATACACACTTTGGAACATGGATCTGCCAGGTGGTGCCAGGGGAGGTGTCAGCATTTGTGCACTTTATACTGGAATTTCAATATTAACAGTAGAGACGAAGCGGTGTAGTGGTCTATGGCGCGCCCTCCCATTCCATTCTACCTGGGCTCGATTCCCGGTCACCGTCTCCGCCTCACCAAAGCGCCCGAAAGGGGAATTGGAAGTGACTAGATCACGCGGTAAAGTAGGTCCGAAGAAGAGATTGGGCCCTCCGGACTGAATTGACCTAATAATCACTGGCCTAGCAGTGATCTCCCGCAGGACGCAAGTGCCTTGATTAACGGGATGACCTTTACCTTTACCTTTACCTTTACCATGGAATAAAAGTGATGCGGATGTTGTATTGCAGTTCAACAGCCTCCTACGAACGGCACTCGAGCACACAGTACAGGATAAGTTCTTCCCGAGGGCTGCCATTCAGGTATACTGTAGATATCTGAAGTTAGTTAGTGATTGTATCATTGCAGGTTACGGTACACGAGATGCAACGGGACGGTTCAATGTGCGCCCTTGCTCTGACTGCAGCAGGCATTGCCTGTCTGGATGCAGCCCTGCCCATGCGAGCACCCTTCTGTGGAGTGCAGGTACGGTAAGAGGCGCTGCTGGGAGCTTCTCCGTATTGCTTGCCAAGGCTACAACTGCCCTGAATATAGACTACTGTTGGAAATAAGAATGTTAGGGAGAGAAAGAACTAAAGATGGGCCAAAAACAGAGTAGTGCCGGTCTACTATAGACGATGGTTACGGTAGAAGACGGACGATGAGTACAGTATATATCAGGTGGTTCGAGTGGCGGGCGAACTGGTGGCAGACCCAGATGCGAGAATGGAAGAGAAGGCCGATGCCCATTTCGACTTTGCCATTTCGACGGAGAGACAGAAGGAAAATGAGGTGAGCATTGTGAAAATCAATGTCAATAATGGCCAAATGCTGTCAAAAACGAAGGAAATGTAGTGTGAAATGGAATGGGTTTCTCGAAACGTGTTCATGTTCAATGTTCTGTGTATAACAAATGGGATTCAACAATCTCGTTTAACGTTGTGTTTCGGAGAGTGTCTTGTTTTTATTCAAGCGAATCTTCGATTGACTTCATTCGTCTTTCTCCCAATCGTATTTGTCATCGATTGATGCACCAGAGTTCGTTACTGCCTGAAGAGAAATCAATCGATGATCAGGGAATCAAGCAATTGATTGGTTACTCACCACTTTGAGCAGGTCGTAGATGAAGTTGTAGTCTACCTGGAAGAAAGTCGATGATACGATACAGTACTCCCTATAGTATACCTTGCTGTAGTACTGTAGATGGTCGATGTAGTCCATGACTTTGCCCAGTTCTATCTCTGCAGTCTTCAGTCCATCGAAGAGTTTCGCCTCAAAGATCAAAGATCCGATGAGAGATCAAAGATCAATCTTCCTCACTCTCTTCTCTCCTCTTCTGCAGTCTTCCTTGCACTGCATCACTGCCTCTCGTTGTTGGATACGTTTCCATGGAAGACCTGAGAAGCCACATTGATCTTTGATCTCTGGGCCCTTCACTCTCACCGGCTGGTTGAATGACGTCGAGCATCAGATAGAACCACGATTCGCAATCGTCCTTCGGACTCAATTCGATATTGCGATGGCAGGCGATCGATGCGAATTTGACAGTACCCTGAAGGATACGATAGAGTACGGTAGTCCAATCGGGTCACACCTTGAACTTGGCCTTCTCACGTGGTGTCTTGAGCACGTTTTCCTTGTTGGTGAACTTGCGCGCGATACCAAAATCGAGAATGTACACCTGAGGTATACGGTAAATAGGGAAGAAGTCCGATGGGTCAGACTTACAACTCGCTTCTTATCTGCTAGTCCACACGCGTAATTGGCCGGTTTGAGATCACGATGGATGAATCCATGCTTGTGCAGATCTTGTACTGCTTCGAGACATTGAGAAGAGGCTCCGAGACCCGTTGGAAGGGAGAATACCTGAGGGGGAGTGAAGAGTACGGTAGATGGAATTGGGGGATGGTACCTTATCGGGTCTCTTGTTCTTCAGATCGGCCAGTGACTTGCCCACGAGCTGCATTACGAGGAAGAAATACGTTTCCTTCTTGCCTCAAAGGTTACGGTAGAGTACAGTATTCGCTGGGACAGATTCTTGATCTTTGACCTTTACCTCTATCAATGATGGAAGTGAAGTGCGAATCCTTTCGCTCTTGCGCCACCAACTTGAGAATCGCAATCTGAAATATTTTGTGGGTATTTTAGTATCCTTTTATTGGATGAGGACCTCCATCTTCAGTTTGGAGTCCTTCCGTTCCTCTTTCTTCTTCTCCACCTTCATTGCGTACAATTTGGTCTTGTCAGACTGCTCATACACCCTGAAATTTACTGTAGAATTTACTTATAAAGGTACGGTAGCATGGACTATCGATTGGAGGCTACGGTAGCGATTCATCCGTTTAGTGGATTCGATTGTATTGGCTGAGGCAGTTCTTGTATACAGGTGTATATGGTTCTTGCATACGTTTTGAGTACGTAAGATAACGAACTTGTAGACAGCGCCAAATCCTCCTTCGCCCAGCAGTTTCTCCACGACGTACTTGCCATGAGAACCCTGAAGAGAGGGATGAAGGGAGGAGTACGGTAGATCAGAGAGGCTATCTTGTGTGGATACGGTACCTCAATGGTGTGTCCTGCAGGGAAGTGAACGTCGTCTTCCTCCTCACTCATGGCGACCAATTCAGACGAAAGAAAGGGATGAGAATGAGGGGAGGAGGAGGGAGAAGAGTGGTCAAATATTTATAGAGTGAATTGAAGAAAACTAATCTGATTAGAAAAAAATGAAGGAAAAATAGGATCTTGAGGGTAATCCAAAATTATTGCACAATAAGCTCTGCGGGTGTTTTTTTTGGTTTGGTGGCGCAGACTATCTAGATGTTGAGAAGGATAATTATTTTTGGTGAACTTCTTACTTGCAGGCTGCCCCCACTCCGTCTGTGATCGGCACTTCCTCACGAGGAGAATTCACCCTGCAAGAGTATCTCCAAGCGAAAGAACTCGCCTGCCAAGCAGCAATCCAAATATTCCAATTCCTTCGAGAATGTCTCCAACGAAAGTATACGGTAGAAAGTATCGCATGATTATCGATTTATTGGTTGTTGATTGTTCAAGTTGTTCGTTATGAGCTGTTGTTATAAACAGTAATGAATTGGAATTAATTGTTCGAAGTCTAATGAATGGTTGGCGGCCACATGATAACTACTTTTGTGAAGAGATTACATGATAATAATTTTGAAAGATGTTTGTAGAATGGATGACTTTTGTATCTCCGACCGTAGTCGATTGGCGACTGAACTAATCGCAGCCATGTCCCAGAATGAGCTGAACAGACTCATCCCGCCATGTCTCAGTGTACGGTAGATTCGGCATCCACAAGATAACTATCGTAGCATTCACCTACTCAACTTTGGCAATGCGGTGTTTGGTGTACAATACGGAACATTTAATTTGCTAGCACATTATTCATTATTTCTAAAATGCTAATTTTCCCATTAAGTACTACTAAGGTCACTAGTAAATAGTCGGGAGCATAAGCTATAACCGGAATCCCTTTAGTCAAATTTTCGAAATGACAGATAGGAATATTAATTAACGGAATGTTTTAATATTTTACAATTCTGTATCCACACGATAACTATTATACTTTTGCAGGACAAATCGCACCCGGAGGTCTTACGAGTGGAATTTACTTGAACAAGGAGAGGACTGACAATGAGGCCCTACTACAGGGTGAGTAAAATTAGAGTTGTTGTAAAGTAGAAGAGGGAGCCCGAGTATGTAATAATATTGGTTATTCATAAAGTTTTATTGCAATGAAATAAATGACGCTGTGAATATGCCGATTTGAATTCCCGGGCGATTACGTCTTCCGTGTATCGTAACCTTTTGCCGGCTCTCGATTTTTAAAATTCCGGACCGGCCTTCCTCTTCCTCGATCGATTTTCGGCGTTCGTATAATGTCTTTTATGTGCTAACACACGGAAAAATCAGAGGCTAATTCGAGATTCAAATGTGAGGCAAAAAACCGCAAGACTTGGGCCGGGAAATCCAAAAATATACACTCTGCTGTTTATGTATCCCGAAATGGTACGCTATTTCACCTGCGTATCAACCCGAACAAAAAAAATAGGCTATAGTACTTGAATATGCTCAATTAATTAACACGAGTTGGGGCAAATGAATGCTGACATGAGTAGGACTGCAATGATCTATAGAGCATACATAGAATGAAAGCACAACGGGAAAAATACTTCCAGTGTGTAACGCAAGTGTTGTGCAATTTCATTTCTTACAGCTCTTATTACGTCATTCTAAATCGCATTCACCATTTTGTTCTATCTAATTATTCCACACATAACTTGGTTCTTATGCTGTCTATTTGCAGAGCATTCCACGGTTAATGTCGGACTCTTTTAATTCTTGGAGCGCGCCTCAGAACACGAATATGAATAATGATAATAACGGTTACCGCTTCTCAGGTACTTTGATAACATACATATTATTTATTACATCATTATTAATTTAAATTATTATTTAGTTCATCTACAATTTTAGTTTATTCGGACTAAACTACCAATTATCAATGAATTCATAATAATATAATTGTTGTAGGCGGCGGTTCTTATGATCACAACATGGAGCAATTGGAGACACAGTGGAACAGAAGTGATACTTCATCACCTGAGGGCAGACCACGTTTCTTCACAGCCAATTGGGATGAATACGATTCTTACAGGTTGTTATTGTTGTGGTAATTTTTTTCTTCAAAATTCATTATTTCAGATGTGGAACTCCGGATTTGGATGAGCTCAAGCTGGCAATTGACGATGCAAAGGAACATAGAAAACAAACTCGGAAAGAGCAGGTTTGATTATTTTTCTTCATTGAGAGATAAGAACGTGCCTGACTATTTCTACTATGTATAAAGCGTAGTGCCAGAGAGAGAGTTTCTCTGACGCTGGCCAGGGCGACAAACATACGCAGACCAAAATATTTTACGTAGATGAGATTGATGTTTGAAATATATAAACAAAATTTTAGAAGATACATCTTGATGGTATTGGGTCTCTTCTTTGTCAACTGCGTGGAGAAGTGATGTCGGAAGAAATGGAGCGCATTGAAATCAGTGAAGAGATTCTCGATGGAATGAGAACGCGCCCGAAATCTAAAGCAAAATGTTAGTTTGTTTGATGTATCGTTCTCTCCCTTCTCGAATTATTTGAGATTCAATTATGATTGTTAATTTCATCAGGTCTTCCTCACTCAGACCCGGATGAAATTCGTAGACTTGTGCGTAGCAAGATACCGAGATGCAAAGTATGTCAGAATATTCTTCATGGTCTAACTTTCCATTTGTTGTCTTCCTCATTGTTTCCGATCCAATGTAAACATTTGAGGTATGCCGCAGTCGCTTTGGTGAAAGAAATTTGCTCGAGAGACATTTACGGGAATATCATCATCTCGAGTATCTTGAGTATATTGCTCAGCAAGAAGAAGAAATACAGTTGCAAACGTGAGTTGAATCTAGATATAATTTATCAGGATTGTTATATATTTTTAGACTTGAGGAACAGAGTGGTGGATTCATTCCCTCTGAGAACGAACTTGCTTCGGCTAGCTTCGATATAGATTTGAATAGTATCCCACTTCCCGGAGAAAATACAAATGGAATCACACCACTCTTCGATCGAAATGGGATGCTGAGGCAGTCTCCTCAATGTAATTTCTGCGATGAGATCTTTCCAAAGGAAGTATCGCTGAGGAAGCATCTTATGGAGAAGTGAGTAATCCATCATTTTTGTGTTTATGTATTATTTGTTCTAGTCATCCTGAGTCGATTGAATTCGTCCAGTGCTTGGACTGCTTCAAATGCTTGTCCAGAAAAGAAGATCTCTCGAATCATCACTGTGATTTGGTTCGTTTTTTGTTGTTCTTTGATTTGATTTGATTATCGTATTTTTCAGACATTTATGTGCTACAAATGCTTGCCCATGCGCAATTTATGCAATGGTGTACGATTGCTTCTTCATCGTGCGAATTGCCATCAAGGACCTAATTCAGGTAAATTTTAAAGCAAAAATCATGTTGAGGGGAAGCTCTCAAACATAAAGAATAAAAGAGTTGAGGGGGGGGGGGGCAAACAAGCAAAATAGGCGCTTTTTTTGTAATTTGTAAATGTGTCAAACCCCATTTTGTCGCTAGAAAGTACTTCCATGCTTCAGATTTCCTATGCAATTTATGCAATCTGACGTTCCCCACTCCTCGT
This sequence comes from Pristionchus arcanus, assembly GCA_900490705.1. Taxonomy (NCBI): domain Eukaryota; kingdom Metazoa; phylum Nematoda; class Chromadorea; order Rhabditida; family Neodiplogasteridae; genus Pristionchus; species Pristionchus arcanus. Next base: position 111,911 of record LS486950.1, on the reverse strand, counting down.
TTCCTTCGTGTGCACAAGAAAATAGATCATGATTTGACGGAATACGCTTGCCATTTCTGCAATGAGCTCTTTACTTCTGAAGAATCGGTATGTTCCATTCCATTTATGTACATCTAGCTTTACAACGAATTTTTTTCTGAAAAAACTGACGCACATTTTCTGAGTTTGCTTTGCCGAAAGGTCTTATGACTAGATGAGGGACAGCGATGGAAACAATTGGTTGCGGCTTTCATATTTTCATGGGTTGATTGCATCACTGAAAACTAATTTAGCTACCTACGGGCGTACATCTTTTTCGGTCACCATCCGTATATATCTGTAAATATGATACTTCAAGGTGATTACTCATGAAAGAATGCACACTGGGATCGATGAATACGTTTGCCAGTACTGCGATTTCCGATGCAATCGTTTTCTCGAGATGGACGTATGTTCATCAACCTGATCATACATTCTGATTTCTCATTTGATTCAGAAACACAAAATAAAGGAGCACGGTGACTTACTCTTCTCTTTCCACGAATATTTCTCCGAAAGTGAGATCAAGAGTGATACGCTGAAGGAGAGCGATGGTTTTCTCACAAGTGATAGTGAAAGTGACACCAGTAAGTTCGAAATATTTTATATATTAAAATTTGTTTTGAAAATTTCTTTCTTTAGGTATCATCGAGATCCCCTGAGAATGGGTTATGTACAAAGGAAAATGATAGAAAGATCATGCGTATTGATTCGGAATCTGAATTCTTTCTGTGTTTCAGTATAGCTATAACCGTAATTGTTCTGAAACTTTTTGTTAGTGTGATCCAGTCCCCTCATTATTTGTGTGAAATTATAGTTCATCCATTCGTAATTCTCTCGCTTTACTATTGCCTTCCTTCAAGCTATTTATTGTGAGCTGTTGTGATAAAAAGTGATGAATCGGAATGAATTATTCGTAGAATGATGAATGGTTAACGGCCTGACGATAGCTACTTTAGAAAAAGCACTGTGTGTTGGCAATTTGGAAATAATTTTATAGAATGGACGACTTTTGTATTTCTGACCGTAGTCGATTGGCGACTGAACTAATCGCAGCCATGTCCCAGAATGAGCTGAACAGACTCATCCCGCTATGTCTCAGGGTACGGTAGATACAGTATCCGCTCAATAACTTCAGTATTTTCGCAGGACAAATCTCACCAGGAGGTCTTCGATGCCATACGAGAGCAATTGGAGTGTATGAGCAAGGAGAGGATTGAGGCACTGCTTAAGGGTCAGTTGAAATAATCTTTGTAAAATTGAAGAGCTGAAAACTATTTCCTTCAGGCGATGCGTACACGAGTGCTGAAGAGAGTGAAGAAGAGGAAGTAGATCAAGAAGAGGAAAGCAGGGAGGGTACGGTAGATGTCGAGAGCGAGGAAGATACGGTAGACCGGAGGAGCCCTGAAGAATCGATTGAGGATGAACCAGAAGATAATGGAGAAGTAGAATCAGAAGAGGAAGAAATTGAACTGATGCCTCTATCACCAGAGAAAAATGAAGAGAAGGAAGAGGGAGAAGTCACTCCAGACTACAAATTCTCCCCTTGATCTAAGATGTGATCTATTCATCTTTACACGGGTTATCTCAAATGTATTCATAAATCCAATAAAGTTATTACCGTACTATCCATCTATGTTAGAAGGAACACTAACTGTTCATGCACTTTCGCGTGCTGCAATGCGCCCAACGAACATGTAAACGAGAATTCATACTACTAGTCACTCTGAAATAACAATCTCAACATGAATCTATTTCACAGTCTCTTTAGAGTAGATCAAAAGGGGAACACTAGGAATAGTCATTTGAGGGAAAACAAGTAATAGTTGTGGTAGTCAGGGGGACAGTAAGTAGAGTGTCACAACGAGACATCAGTCAGAGGGAAAAGTGAGGAATTCGATATCTAGTAGGGTCGGCAAAGATAGGATGGAATGGAAATTGATTATGCATTGAGGAAACGAAACAAGAATCTCTGATTACACGAAACTTCTATCGATCTAATCGACTTAGCACACGAAATTAAGCTCTCAAACAACTGTAATTCAATACTAAATTTGGGGACGATAGGATATGGGACACATTCACAGGTAATCAGGGTGGAATTAGGGGTATTGCTACTCAATGAGCATTCATTCTCTCTCAGGGGTCATCTTAGAATAGAGGGACACTGCTATGGGAAGATGGTCTACTTCCTCCTCTTCCTTTCACGGGAGATCCAATGACTCCGGCAGGATTGGATGCAGATGTGTCTCCCACTCCGATCTCTGAATCACCATCGAGACCGGGAGGAGAACGAGTGAGAGATGATGGAGTAGAGGGAAGTGTCTCCCTGTAGTGGTAGATTGATGGACTAGAAGAAACGTGACATATATTCGCGAGTTGAGTGATACTATGAAGAACGTAAAAAAACAACTGATAGCTCACTTGTTGTTATTATTGTTGTTGCTGTTGTTGTGTCCGAAGACGGATGGGAAGGGAGCAGCGGATGCTGCCAGTGCCGAGGCAGAAGTGGGCGTGTCCAGTGAGAGAGGAGTGAAGTGAGAGATCAGAGTAGTCAGAGAGGGAGACGACGATGACTACAAATATGATTTATTATGAAAGCGGGCATTGATCGATTGCATAGGCTGAAAATCATCAAAGGATCATACAACGATGAAACCTGATTTGAACAGGTCTCGACTACATCGATAAGGAGAAGAATCTCACCTCCTGACACCCTCCCTCTGCTCTCGGGATTCCGGGCGGTCGCAGATCGCAACCTAGCACGAAATTGGAGAAATGCTTCTGCGGAGAGAAGAAGACGTCATCGTATGCGATTGAACCACGACGACCATTCTCAAAGGTTTTTGCTATTTCTAGACGGAAACCAAACAATCATATCCGACAGGTGCATTCTTTTATGACATATCTTTGGAACTCAAATGGTCAAGAAAGAATTTTACCGCGACTTCTAGAAAAAAAAAGATACTGACCTCATCGGGGAGTAGCATCATAGGGGCGTGTTTGCTGATGGGAGTGGAGCATCCTTCGGGATCGGCAGACATCGAATGCAGATCACGCATCGAATTGTGATGGGAAGGAATATCATCGAGGAGGGACGAAGGGAGAGCAGATGACTGAAAATACCACCACTTGAAAAGCCCATAAAAGTTTACCGTAATACACGTGAGATATTGACCAATGCTATTACCCTATTGCCAGAGACCGATCAGACAACAAATCTCACTCCCAAATACAACAATCATGTGATAAGTGCAATATGCCCACCTGTCCATACTCGTCATCATCAATATGATGAAGTTGTCTCTGTCGATGCTTCTCCATTTCATTTGCTGCAACTGCACCGAATTGTTCCTCTCCGAGTGTTCGATCTCCGTCCTCCTCTGAATGCAGTCGTCCCTTCCGATGACGGAACGACGCAGCTGTATGATATTTACGATTAGGACAGTAAAAAGGTAAAGTAGCCCTGTTAATTTAGACACTTGCGTCCTTGCAATCCACTGTTGAGCCAGAGGTTGACATTGAGTAGCAACACAAACTTACCTATCTAAATACATCAATATTCACTTACCGTAATCTCTTATCTGGTCGCCTCCATTGTGCATCATTGAGGTGATCGAGTCAATCGATCCCCGATCCAGATCCTAATAATCAATAATTACCGTAGCCCTGGACTATCCAATCACTTACGTCATAAGCTCCTCCGAGTGGCTCTTCGAGTCCACCGAATCCACCATCACTGTAAGGATATCGATAAGATCAAAACAATTCAGAAGGTATCAAACATGAGCTCACCCCTCTCCGTATCCAAAGTACGGTTGCAATGATTCTTCTACCGTCTCGTCGCCTACAATAGTGATGATTGAAACTAGATTTCAAAGTGCTTTGAAGCAATGAGTAATACAGTTTACACAAATTAGAGTTCTTTAGAAATACTTGATTATTTTACAGTGAATGGTAAACCTTGAACGGATCCATTGATTGAGTTGACTCCACTCCTAATCTCATTCATCATCATCATTGTGTTCAGTGGTGGTTGTCCACATGAGATTCGATCCATCGATAGTGAGGACATATCACGACGTCTGCTGACATTTTCGCCATATTCATTTGAAAAACGAATAGTAGAAAGAAGTGCCATCAATGCACACGAAGCAGTGACCAAATAGTAAAAGCAGATTCAATCGTACCTGGGCACAAACTCCTGGTAGGAGTATCCGTTGCTGCCATGTGTGGCCGCTTGTGATGCTGACCCATACATTCCATGGTGAGACTGCTGCAAATGAGCTGCAGCAGCAGCTGCTGCAGCTGCGGCTGCCGGATGGAAGGCAGGAGGAATACCAGCGGGATGAGAGTGATGACGACCATGGTACGGAGAATCCTGGAAGAGGTTGTTTTAATCAGTTGGACATGAAACCAGAGAAAAATCCAAGAGAGAATTTCGTTCCTTCTGCACTTGAAAGAAGAAGCACTCAATCAACTGGTCTAGCGAACGTGCAAGTACATACCTTGTATGCAGCAGCAGCGTGGAATCTTGGTGAGAAAGGAGTTGCAGAGGCTGCGAGATGATGATGAGACGGCGTCGAGGGAAGACGGGGAGAACCTGTTTTACCGAAATTACATTTCACAGTTACCAAAAAAAGCCATTCAAGAAAATAGGGTGTAAAATGCATTGTCAACTAACCCATTGTTCTTCTGGGAGACGCGAGGAGTGCAGCTGCAGCCGGATGTGCTGCATATCCTGCCCCTGCTGCAGCCACGGCTGCTGCTGCCATCGAAGAGGCTGTGCTCGCTTTCAGACGACGCAGATGCAGGAATAACTGAAAGACTCATAATATTGAAATATCGATTGAAAACTCACCGTCTCTAGCTCAAAAGCATTTGAGAAACCGAAACCGAGCACTGGCGAATGCGGATCATACCTACAAGTAAAATAAATATAACGCATTTTTATTTAATTTTAGGACCCGAATAGGACCGTGACGATACAATCAAATATCTCACTTATTGGATGTGACGTGCATGAACTTCTTGCTTGGGCAATGGACGGCGAACGAGGGCAGGAGAGGACAACAATCGATGATCATCTATGAATTATTCACTCACTAAAAGATGCCTAATTCAACACCAACCTCTTTCTGATGCTCAGCCAGTAGTTTGGGCACGTTTTCAACGCCATCGTTGTAGAGATGGACGAGTACCGGACACGGTGAGAGCTCGCGCCATTCCGAACTGTTTTCCTGAAGGATATCCGTCGGTAAGATGCTATTGGTTGATATGCAACGAAAATTACAAACCTGTAGCATGTACACTTGCGCCGAGACGGTGATTATGCGGAAGAACCTGATATCGATCGATTTAAGTTGCATACTAGAGACACGTCACCTACCTATCGGATCGTAACTCCTCATCTACTTGAGCAGCGATGCCGATATTCATGCTGCTGCTGGAAGGAGTAACCAATTGAACTCAATTCTAACTTGAAAATATGCAAGGCACTAAAAGCCATGAAGAAATACAGAACAATAAACGAGTGGAAAGTGTTTATTTTCAAGTGTAAGTCATACATAACAGAAGTTAAACACATGAGCAACCTAACAAGGTGAAATGCAACATGAGGAACGATATTTACAGTTAATCCTACAGGCTATGGTATCACAGTAGTGAGCGGAAATACAAGGTTGAAGGATCTATATCAACTTGCAACTTATGTCAACAATAACATCAATGGTAAAGTGTGAGTGTGAATTAAACAGGGACAGCTCTACCGGTAATTCTCACTGGTCGATCGTCCTCCTCATCCGTGAACTCATCAATCAATGCCATTCTAACTGATCCATTCGGAATATCCGATTGTACACGATAGAGGGGAGTTCGTGTAACGGGTGGAGCAGGAGGGGGAGCGACCGGACGGGGAGTTCTTATTATTCCCATTCGAGAGGAATCCAACGAATCTGATACTCGACCATCGAGCATTGCTCCCACATTTGATCGTTCGCTTCGATTCTAAACAAATACGTATTCTACAGAACAAGGAAAAACAGAAGAAGTTAAACATGTTAGCTCTTATTTACAAACAAAAAAAGAGAAACGTGCGAAACCTGAAGTGTCTGGGCAGCATCGCGGAGTGTATTGGCGAACGCCGTCATCGATGCATTGTGCTGATTGTTGCCCTAAATTTAAATAAAGTGAATACACCAATACATTGCTGTTTTATATTAAAAAAAAACTCAGTCAACTAGTTACTCAACCAAATAACAAAAGCCACGTCATACCGTTCTTGAGAATCTCGAGATGATTGCAGAGACGTACGAATAGAAGGCGAAAGCAATGGCGACGACTGCTCCGTGATATCGATCGGCCTCCTTCATCGCTCGAATGCCCGTCACTTTGCCAGAAACGGCAAGAGCGACCTCACCTTCAGCGAGAGCGAGGGTAACGACAGATTTCGTTCCTCTTCTGCAATCGGATAGTTTATTTAGACCCAAATCAAAATATGGACGAACCTTCTTCTCCAGTCCAGGCACATGCACGTCAGCCACATTATGAGGCAAATGAGGAGAAGACTAATCAGAAAGAAGACGAAGAAGTAGAGTATTTGAACCTCTGTGAGAACCATTTCAGGCCTGTAAAAAGCAGTTCCTAAGTGAAATAATAAGGTAACTATAATAATCAGGATGATTCAAGCAAACTATTCGAAATGCAAAAAACAAGCATAGAAAAATCGATAAAACAAAGAATAAATAAATTTGAAATTCGAGAGCAGACAGTCGATTTAATTAAATTACAGTACTTTTCCTGATATCAAGATCAATCGCTTCGAGAAATTTTCCGTTTGAATTTTATTGATTCTTTGATTTAATTATTTTTTAAAATTAAATTCTACATTTTGAATATTCTTCCAAGTGAAATCTTACTTTATCGCTATTTAATTCGGTATAACACAATCGCAAATAATGATCTACCACTATAAATGTCACTGATATGTATTCATCTAACGATTATATGACCATATAAAAGTTCGGATATCTGAGGCGACGTTATACTGGTATACAGAAGAAATACAAGTAATAGTATAATAATTGCACAAAAAGTGAAGATAAAATTGGTACCGTGTTGAAAACCGAAATAGGGGCAGTTTACATACAGAAAGCATAAATAATGCATAATATAACTACATCAACTACTTGAGTAGCACTTTCAGTAGTCTTCTCTCTTAGAAGAACCAACAATGAATGAAGGCAAGTTGAAGGAATACCACGTAGAGTGCACCCGCGTATCTGAATTGGGAGAATACTTTTCGATTCACAATATTATCTTCGATCAATAATATTCCCATCTACCGTAATCTTACTGACCTGACATATGGCATGAGTGCTCGATTTCCTCTGAGTGCTCTCGATTGTCTTGCTTGTCTCCTCAACCAACTTCTCAGTTGATCCAATACATTCGGAGAAGGAGTCGAAGCGAAGACAAGAGTCGACTGAAATACGCTATCGTCATTGAATGAAACCACTAACTTGCGGAAGCTTTCGTCTACTCGCCACAAAGGCAAAAAATCGCTATTCCTTACCCTTGGCAATAGTTCATCCATTAGACTGCTTTCCTCTTCTCCCTCGGTCAGATTCGACTCCTCTTCTGGCATCGTTATCGCCACTGCTGGAGATTCCTCTGAATGGGAATACTTCATTTTCCCATCCCCTTCTCCTTCTCCTCACCTCTCGATCCCACATCAAAGGATACTCGTCGCGAGACGGATGGTCCTCCATGAGTATCATTCCGGGGCAGTCCAATGGGATCTGCAGCATGTGCAGCAGTGGCTGCAGCAGCTGCAGCTGCGTTGATCTGCTGCTCCAATTCGATCATTCTGTTCATGCTCTCATTTCGATTTGCACTCGCTCGAATGGCCTGTTCAGTCCTCTGAGTGAGCTGATCCCGCGCATCAGCCAATTGAACCAGAGCCGCGTCCTGAGATTGGAGTTCAAAGATCCGTTTCCGAAAGATCAAAGATCACCCTTTCTTCCTCCATCGCTCTTCGCTGCTCCCTCGCTACAGTAGCGTCTACGGCAAGTTGCGACTGCTCAGTGCGGACCTGCAATCAATCGATATCTCCCTCTACCGTATCGTATCTACCGTATACCTGTTGAAGGGCGGCTTCTAGATGGTGGACCTCCCTCATCGATCTCCTCAGACTTTCCGTCTCCCCGAGTGATTCTTCCAGCTGAGTGCGCAGCTCGGCTACCTAGAAAGATCAACGATCATTCTGACTAATCGATGCAACCTACTGTATTCTCCATTGCGAGGACGCGCTCTGCAGCAGCTGCAGCACGGGCAGTCGCAACGGCTGCACGGTCCTCCGCCGACCGAAGATCTTCCAGCATCTAGACAACAATCAAATGGAAAAGTGCAAGGCGGTTGGATACACAGAAGAAAGCTAGTGCAGAATAAACTGTCGATAGTTTACAAAAGAAGTCAATCAAGGAACTAGTCGGATAAGCGGTAGAGGATTGAGAAAGAAACTCGAGAAACGGGGGTAACGCGAAATAGTTCTCTTTCTTTCTCTTTTGCCTATCTTTTTTATGGTGGGAACATCCTCCTCCTCCCATCTAATTCCCTCCCTCCCCTCCCTCTCCCCTCTCCCTTCCTACTCCTTCTCACCTGTCCCATCTCGTTGTGTGTCTCAACAGCTTGTCTCTCCAATTCCCTCACTCTCTCATTCGTCTCCCTCTCTCCTCCTGGTCCTCCTCCATCTTCATCCGACCCTTGCAGCAGCTGCGACTGCTCGAACGACAGCTTATCAAGTTGCGATCGAATACTGAAGAGGAATAAGAACACGGACTATCAACTTCTCATTTCACACGGCTTACTCCTTCTATTTCCCACGAAATACAAAAAAAAGGGGTCGGAGGCACCTACATACATCATGTTTCACTACTACTTCTTCCACCCGGGGAGTGAACATAAACAATTCTTCTTCTTCTATCTATTTCTCCAAACTATAAAAAATACTCACATGGCCACCTCCTGTCTCGCAGCGAGTGCCACTCCCTCAGAGGTCGACGCTCGCTCGTTCGCTTCAGCCATCGATTCCTGCCACGACAATCAATCTACCGTATCTCTCCTTCCCCTACCGTACCTGAGCACTCTCAATTCGTTCTTGTGCCTTGGCCAGTTCCATCTCCATTCTCGCTATATCCTCCTCTAGATCTTTTCTTGCCTGTTCGTCCATCAGTGGAGACTTCAATCCAGTCCGGAGTACCTCCACCTCCTGCAATGCTTCCATTAGTGTTGACAATTAGGCACCTTCTCTCTATTATTCACCGACTCTATCGCATCTGTCGCCAGTATTCGCAACGAGATTATCATCTTCCGGTCAATCTCAGTAAAAATGTCCTTCTGACCTCTTCGAGTTCGGCCACTCTCTTCTCCAGAAATGCATTCATCACTTCCACATCGTGACTCCGCTGTACTTGCTGCAATGTTTCTCCCTTCATCAATGGCCCCGCCATCCCCGTGACCCACCTCTTCCAATTCCTCGATCCGCCCAGCCATCCTCCTATTCGTCTCTTGGGCGGATGCAGCTGCAGCCTGGTCGAGCAGCGCCTGCTGCAGTTGCTGCAAACTTATGCATTTACTCAAATATTTTTCACAAGAACAATTTTCGTTCCATCAATACACGTTTACCTAAGGGAACTCAATGCACACAATAATAGCCTTTTCATATCCAAAAAGGACAAATTTGACATCACGATATCAACCAAATCAACTCCAACCTGTTCCACAGCCTGCATCGATTGCTGCAGCTGCGTGGCTGCTGCTGCAGTGGCTTCGATGTCCACCATACTCTGCTGCAGTTTCTGAAATCAGACAACCTTGATCCTCTCCATCCCTCTATCTCTCCTCACCCTCTCCATCTCTCCCACTGCCCTTGCATGCTCCTCTGCAGCCGCAGTCTTGTCAGCATCGGCCTGCTGCACTTGCTGGAAATCCATCACTGGATATCTCATCCTGCTGCATCCTCAAACCTGCTGCAAGTGCTGCACAATCTGTTGCATCGACGCAGCTGCAGCAGCTGCCGCCTCTCTGTCTGCGGCTCGTTGCTGTTGCTCCTTCAATTCAAAGTCTGTTTAGTGGAAACCGTGAAACGCAGCCGCACCTGTTCCAATTCACTCTCGAGTGCGATTGATTGAGCCTTCGCTGCATCAGCATCAGCACTCAATTCCTTCAGAGCTACTTGCAGATCCTCAATACAATTCGCCTGCTGCACTTGCTGCAAAGTGGACGGTTAGCTTAATGCTGCAGAATACTCTAACCTGCTGCAATTGCTGCACCATCTGCTGCATCGATGCAGCTGCTGCAGCTGCCGCCTCTCTATCTGCAGCTCGTTGCTGTTGCTCCTTAGATCACGAATCTTTGATCTTATCTGTGAAACATAATCGTACCTGTTCCAATTCACTCTCGAGTGCGACTGCTTGAGCCTTGGCGATGTCCGCGTCAGCACTCACTTCCTTCAGAGCCACTTGCAGGTCCTAAAACAATATATGGATACCGAAAATGTCCTAAAATACCTCGAGGATATTGTTCTTCTTCTCCATATCCACTGCAAACGTCATCTGGAGCTCCGTGTACTGCTGAAATTGCGAGAAATTGAATTTTCGATTTCTCCGACTAACCTTCTTCGCCTCGTCAACGTCCTTCCTACTCTCCATCTCCCTCTCCTCCGTCTCTTGCTGCAGCTGCTGCAGTTGTCGCAGTTGCTGCATCAACGGGCCGATTCGTTCCTCCTTCTCACTATCCCTCTCATTTGATTCTTGCTCCATCTTCTGCACTTTCTTCATCAACTCTTCGATTCGTCTATCCTTCTCCTCCGTCTCTTCTCTAGCTGACGCACTCTGCTGAAGGCTCTCCGATTGACGAGTAGCCTGAAAATAATCACTTTACAATCAATCTACAATCGTAGATTACGGTATCTCTGAATCTCACCTCCATTCTCATCGTGTTCATTTCCACTCCCATCCTCGCCAGTTGGACGTTTGCAGCTTCCGACTGCAATTGAAATACCGTAATCCCTACAGTGACCTTCCCATACCCCTCCTTACCTCCTTCCTTAAGAAAGTTTCCTTTCTCAGATCCTCTTCCAGTTGTTCAATCTTCCCTTCGGCCTCTTCAAGCATGGAACTCAATTCGTTCTCAATCCGATCCCTTTCCCTCTTCGCAGCCCTCGTTGCCTCCCTTGCTGCAGCCACTTCGACCATGGTTCCTGCAGCTGCTGCATCGGCTGCAGCCAGCATTCGAGCCAATTCGTCCACTTGTTCTCGTAGACGATTCCTCTCTCTTTCGTGTCTCTCCCTTCCAGCCTCTTCCTCCTCAAACTGCAGTTCCAATTGCTGTCTTGCTGCAGCTGTAGCCTCTTCTGCAGCAGTCACTCGCTGCTCCAACTGTGCTGCAGTGGCTGCAGCTGTTTTGGCTGCTTGCTGCAGCTGCCAGATGGCTTGATTAGCCTGTTCCAGTTCCGTTTCCATCACTTCCTTGTCCACTTGAGCCCTTTCCAGACTCATTTCCAATTGGGAATGCTCGGAACGGAGATGATCAATCTGAACACAATGAATTAAGTTAATTATTACATTTTCTTTAATTATTTTTGATCAACTACATTAACTGCTTATTGAACCCGACCTAATCTTTGCTTTCTAAAACGTTCACTGCAACTCGAAACCACTCGGTCCAAAATGAGTTTCTCACCTCCTCCTTCTCTCCTTCCTTCTCACTCTTCATCTGCTGCACTTGCTGCACCCATCCTCCCATATCCCTCACGAGTTCCCTTAGAGAGGAGAGATCAGCACGGGTCGCGTCGAGCTCCTGCAGCACATTCCAGTTATAGGACATCAAAGACTGCTCACTAATTTTCAAATCAACTCTTGTTTGTCATTATTACGAGATGTTGAGAAAAGGGGTAAAGAAATATGCCTACCTTGTGTATGATCTCTCCAACCTTCACATCTTCTTCTTCTTCCATCTCTTCTTCTCCCTCCGACTGCGTTTCTTCCTCTGCTCCTCCAGCCACCAATCGTTCCTCTTCCTGTAGAGAAAAAACTCAATTTCGCTAGGCTCTAGCTCCCATCTTTATTCTGCATGTAAAAAAAACATGCAATCGCATGCTATCATGACGATTCTAACCCTCCTTCCTCACCATTATCTCCATAGTGCTCTCGTTATGGGCGGAGTCAGCGGGTGAATGGGCGGGGCTTGATCGACCGATGAGCGAGTGTCTTCTCTCCTCTGCCAATTCAATCTCCGATGAGGAAACGGCCGAATGGATGGTGGCTGTCATCTGAAAGAGGCCGATCAGACTTCAAACTACAAACTACAATTCACGTATTCATCCTCCATCGATTCCGTCATCGATTCTCTCGTCGTGACGACATTCTGAATCGAATCAATCGATATTCCCCTATCTACCGTATTCCTCTCACTTACCTCACTGGTGGGTGGGTCCTCCGTCCGCGTGGTGGCGGCGGAATCCGCTTCAGAGGCGGCAGACGTCGTCCGCTTGTTGCGCGTCCCTCGCTTCTTGGCCATCTCTAGCTGCTGATTCACGTGGTCGATACTCAGTTGGAGACAATCTGAGTACGGTAATTGATTGGTAGGTCAGCCGATAAAGCACGCAACGAGAAAGGAAGCGAAAGCGCGGAGAAGGGTAAACAAAAAGGGAGAGCTGATCCACGTCTCCCTCTCTCCCTCCTTTCCCCGTCCCCCGATTCAGAGTTCGTTATGCTAATTGAGTAGAGCGAGCGTGCGCTCCAGTCAAATATCCATTTGCATCCAGATGGAGGAGCTTATCACGTGCCATTTCTCTCTCATTCTTTCTTTGTTACATACCAATTGTGACGGCAGTACTTCGATCTCTGGTCTCGGCCTCTGAGAGATACTCAGATACTCGTTGGAGTAGATCACCAAGAGATCGTCGATAGGTCTCCAAGAGGACCTGCAAGAGGCCACAGATCAAAGACCAGTTGATAGAGATCAAAGATCAACGTAAAAAAGCCACCCAAGCATTCTAGTGTGTGCTCATGTGTGTGTGGGGGTTCTCACTCTGCCACCAACCCAAAGCTTCGTCAGTATTCAGTGTACGGTATCGATAACCTTCTCTCACTTTCACTATCTACAATCGATAAACCATTTTATCCACAATTCACAAATGATAACGAAATAATCCCTACATGTTTATCTTCTGCCGATGGTGATATAATAATTACATTTCTATACGAACTCAATGAATAATGTGTGTACAGGTTTGTGAGAAGACGCAACCCATACCTCAATTTGGATCTAGATTTTACGCATCGAATTTATAAAAGTAGAAGAAGCATTATTAGACATGTAATCATTGGCCATCCTACCATGACCAAATACAAACAAACCAATACAATCTAATCTACAGTTGATCGATCGAATCTAACTACAGTAGAATACTGGGAGTCAGTCCTGATCTACCAATCAATAAATAAACAAGGAATGAGCAAACTTGAGCGGAATGAGATGTTACTAGCTCTAGAAAGAGAGAATTAATGATAACAGGGATAGAAAATATATTGAGTATAAAGCACCGAACTGTCGTTACATTACTGGGGATGGGGGATAGCTAGGGTACTCCAACGGAGGGGACGAGAAGTCAGTAGACTACCGTAATCTACTTTTTCTGTGGTCCACGTCTTCTGAAGGTGGACTCGTCTGCTACGGAGGAAGAGTACGATGAATTGAAGTCAGTCTGCAATGAGGGACGAGACTGTCAACCAGGTGGAAGAAGAGCAAGAGGAATACAAGTGACAACAAGGGGAAGTGGTGGGAAGTGAGAGTGCAAGGAGATACGGTAGACAGAGTGCAGAGTACGGTAGTGGCAGAGTGAGACCACCAGCAATCGAGCAACACAGCATGCATTTCTAGGTATTAGCCTCTTCGACAAATCTACTCGTATACAGTGCAGAGAAAGCATGCAGGCAGATCGATACTCTACCCGAGTAACCAATCAATAAATCAATAATCTCACCTCCTGCATCTGTGCTTGATCTACTCTGGGGGCGGGCGACTGCTCAACGGGCTCCTCGTGATTCTATAATCGATCGATTCTCATTCTACCGTAATCCTCTCTCTACCGTACCTCCTCAGTCCAGGTTGAGGATGCATTAGAGGTCCTTCTCGATCCTCCAGTGTACGGTCGACCTCGACCAGCAGTCGTGTTGGGCTTACGCGGCTTCTACAATGAATGTTTCAAAATTTTACAAATCGTATCACCACCCCACAAATCTGTGTTTCATGACCTATACTAGACGACAACAAATCAAGAATAAAGTCAATGTGACTACGCCAGCTTCCTCTCAACTAACGACCGATCGTGTTCGTTAGAATCGTCTACCCTACCGTATTGCTCACCTCCATGAGTTTATTCATTTTGAGCTGCAATTCGTCTTTCTCCTTCTCCAATTCTTTCTTATCCTTCTTCAATTCTTCGTTCTTACTCGTTGCATCTGCGAGATGTCGATTCGCTTCTGCCAGGACAGTTTGCTGAAAATTAAATCTCGTTTAATGCATGTCGTTCATTTTGATGTGGAGGAATCGTTGCAACCACATTGGTATTATAAAGTATTCGTTTAGGAGACGCTTCATTCTCTTGTTCACCATTCATCTGCCACCACTCACATTGGCGTGTGCCTCTGCTTCAAGTCTTTGTACTCTCCTCCTCAGATCAGTCACTTCCATCACAACAGTCCTCGTCGCTTCGGCGATCGCATCTTCCTGTTCTTGTCGCAGCCTGCAATCCATCCAATACGATTGCTTCTCACCCATCCATTACTCCACTCCCTTGCCCCGGGCCTACGTTTCTCGTAATCTAAAGGATCGTTATCACTGCCCCTCCATCCATTCCTCACCTCTCCAATAGAGCCCTTGCCTCAGCCAATTGTTCATTTGTCGTATCAAGACACTCGTGCAGTTTCGCTTCACTGTCCTTCAACAGATTGTTCTGCGCCTGCAAAATGACATATTTCCATCGTGATCTCTCACTTGCAGAAGCGCATTCTCTGTAGTCTTCCCTATCGAGTTAGTCGAGCATGGGTTAAGCGGGATGCAACTTCCAATGGTGAGCTAGTGACAGCCACACATCTTTGCATAATTTTCCACAAGTCTCAGCCGCCTTCTAGCCCACCAGTGGGTCTATCTACCCACACTGTCATCGCCGTTCTCTTTCTTCTTCTTCTCTTCATCCATCTTATCAAGCATCACCATTGCTTGGGCAAGCATAATTGTTCGGAACATCTGTGTCTCTCCCAATACAGCATTCACCACTCTCATATTAGCCTGCGTTGTCTCCAACTCCTTTGTCTTCTCTTCCAGCTAAAAGTGTGCAATTCTAAGCAAAGCGTGATGCGCCTATCTCTTCACACACCTCCTCCAAACAACATCAACCAAAGAAGAAGCATTGAAAATTTTTTTAAAAAAACCCTAATATTAGCTCACCTCTAACTGCAGCGCATTGCTGCCTGCTCCCACACCGTTGTTGAACATCTGAAAGTGGAAGATGGGAATAGTGAGGGGGATCAGGAACTGAGATTTGGTTAAGAAGGTTTCTTGCAGGAAACAGGCACCATCCTACACCATGTTTGAACCATAATACTAGATGCTGCAAGCGCTACGGCATGTAATACCAACAAAAGATAGCATTAGCAAAAAAATATTTCGGTAAATAAATCGTAAATTCTCACCGTATCCTCCAGTTCTTGCAGTTTAATGGACATTTCGTGCACAATGTGTCGTAGACGAATTCGCTCGTTGTAGAGTGCCCGCGTGCCGCCACTGAATCAATCAAGCCATTATTAGATGTAGATACCTCTTGTTTCTTGTTTCATGACAAACGCTAAAAACAATGGTTGAGTTACGCATTCGATTTCATTCTTGGAAAGTTTTGACCACATTCATGTTTCAGACAGTTTACTAGCCAACTGATTAGGCAACTCAATTGATAATTCCTGAATACATTCGAATATCTTACGTTCTCGATGCAGTCTGCAGTCTATCCGCGTTCTTCAAGTGTTGTTGAATCTCTTTGGAGAGTTCCGTCCTGCAAAAAAGCTAATGCACACCATAACCCATGGAGTACCGAACTCTCAGTCGCAATCTCTCTACAATACTCACGTTTCATCATCATACTCAGATTGCGAGCTCCACGAGTTAATTTGGTACTTCACTTCTTCCAGAATTTCTTCTTCTTCCTCTTCATTATCATCATCCACTGTCTTCGCCACCTGTAATGCAAATAATTGCATATTCTCATACTCAATGAAATCTCCAAATTGTCACGATCACCTCTTCATCACAATAACCTTCACTCCTGAATCATCACCATTTCATTGCAGTTTGTTGAATCATCCTCTTCACCTTTCCCCCAACCCACACACTACATCCCCCCTTCCCTTCTCCCTAACCTTCGCTGCCGTTTCTCCATACAGATAGTTCACTGGCCCGTCCATTCCCTTGAATACCGTCATCTTTGTCTGGCTTGGTTCATAATACAGAGCGTACATCTTCGTTTCATAGTTCGCTGCCCGTTTCAAGGCGGTTCGGGCTCTTGGTGACCCAGCCTGTTGCTGCTCAATGGGCTGCAGCGGCGGCTGCTGGTACATGTACTGTGGATGCTGCTGCGGGTGCATGGGATACGGCTGCATGTACTGCAGTGCATATCCCTGCTGCACCATCTTAGGTACATCATAGAAGCCCTCCTCTCCCATGCACTCTGCACAGTTGCACATCTTCTGGTTCGCTGCCGTCGCGTACTGGGGGAAGGGACGGTACGACATTATCGTAGGAGGGGCTCGAGCTGCAGCTGCTGCAGCTGCTCCATCAGTCGGATCGACGGGGACGGATTCGCGTTGCTGCGGGAGTTGGGCTGCCTTCATGACTGAAGATGTGGGCGGATGAAGGGAGGGATATCTCACGATGAATGGTCGACAATTCGCGGATATGTAACTAACGAGAATGAAAAACCGGGCAAAGACTAACGAGGCGCGACGATGAGACTAGACAGAGGAGGAGGGGGGGGAATAGGATACTGTCGTAGACGAGAGCAGACTACCGCAGTGAGAAAAGTAATAGACGAACAACAACAACAACAATAAGATGAGAGGGTGGAGCATTACGTGCTGTCTGCCCGTCTAGACTGCGGTGTGTCTGTGGCAATGTCAACAGTGACCACTCCTAACGAACTACCGTAGCCTAGAGAGGGGAGGGGGCTACCGTAACCCAGAAGCTGCGCTGCCTCTTTGCTTGAAGGAGTGCGAGTCAAATGAGCTCTGCTGCTTCCCTCCGCCCTCTTATCTCCTCTTCGCCCCTCCTCCTCCTCCTTCTATCGAAAGAGAGGGTAGACAGTCTGGTCGGATGAGGAATGCTCATTGCTCTCCTCCCCTCCCATCTCCCTCTCCGTCTGGGAAGGGGGGGGGAGAGACTAGACAGACAGAGAGAGAGAGAGAGAGAGCACTCTCTTTGTACAAGGGTGGGATTGCGGCAGACGAGGGTGCCGCAGACAGAATGTCACAGAGAAGAGAGAGAGAGAGTTCCAGGGAGAGAGAGGGGGGGGGGGAGAGTGGGTTAGTTCAGTCTGGCGCGACCCTCTTCTCCCCCTTCCGCAGCAGACAGAAACTGCCATGCATCACGCGCCTTTCTCCCATTTCATCCAATCTAAAGTCTTCCTTCCCAGACAGACTGAGACTCCCCTCGGTTCAGTGACTACTTCAGGAGGAAGAGGAGGGAACTTGACCCCGAGAAGAAGGAAGGGGTGAAAAAGGAAGGGCTTCATTTCACTAAGAAGCCCATGAAATGGAATACCGGCCTTCTGCGTACATTTTGCAACGAATCTTACGTCCCCCAATAAAGGAAAGCGATGCAAAAGAATCCATCATATGATCGGGAAACATCATTCCAGAATGATACCATTGTGGATGATTCTTCCCCAGTCTATGGAGGGAATCTCATCGTAAAGTGTCATCCATTCATTCCATCCATTCTTCAGCCGAGATGGTCTAACTGCTTTCCAATTCGTCTGCTTTTTGTGTGCCCTATCCCATTTCGCTCACGAGGGAAGGGGTGGATTAGATCGAGACATCGTTTAAACGGTCGATGGGTAATGGGGATGGGAATGAAGGGAGAGGGAGAGAAGAGGGGGAGAGAGGAGAGAGGAAGGAAGAGATCACTTACCGATCTGTGTTCAGTCTAGACACCACTCGTGATGATCCCCTATTGGCAACCCCTTCCCTCTCCTCCCTTCTCCTCCTCTCTTCTCCTCCCCTCACTGCTAATCATTGCCTCTCTCTCTCTCCCTTTTTGCTGCCCCTGCACAGTTACACAGTACTGTCCGATAAGCATCATCGAACGTGCGAGTGTAGACAGTCAAAGAAGTGCAGTGATGAAATCGTCCATCATTTCTCCCCCATTCCCCTTTTTATAGTACACACTTGCCACATTTCTTCATCCATCAACGTGAGCATCCATTCATTCTGCAAGGATGGAACTATGCATGTCTGAGCACTTACAGGCCACTTAACGCGTGTCTGGAGTCTAGAGTCTCACAGGACAAGTGCTTATTCATGGGGGGGGGGGGGGGGTT
>LS486950.1:0-93226 GCA_900490705.1 Pristionchus arcanus | reverse complement strand
TGGGGGGGGGGGGGGGGGGGTTTCCACCTCCACTTGAGACATGGACATTCCTGCGTTTGGCCGTTTGCTCTCTTACTCTGCCAGACAACAAAAAACTACGTTCTCTTCCCTCACAACAAGGCCATTCTGTCTAGGTTGCGGTCGGCATCGTTCAATGGAGGGAACAAGGAAGAAAGGGACAGACAAAGTACGCCAGTCGCAGCTGCAGCATGTCAATAACAAGATTGAGGAGGGCTATTCAGGCGAAATGACAGTCTGTCTATTGCCTCCTCTAGCAGAGTCCAGACAAAAACCAACTGAATAGCGTAATCACCGACATAAAAAAATATACTTTCTCATTTCCTCCCTCTTTATTGTCTCCTCTCAACTCTCATTCGATTCTGGGAAAAAGAAGGGCGAAATGTGCCAGACAGCGGCAAAAAAAGAGGTGGCGCGGCAGTGTGTGAAGTGAATTCATCTGCTCCGATGCAACTCAATTAGTGCAGTCTGGCGATATCACAACTTTGCCCCTCCCAGACAAGAGTACATCTCTCAGACTGGGTGGGTGGATTTGTGATACATCAGCAAGTACAAGGTCAGCCACTGCTACGTGGTGGTCGAGAAGTTCGAAAAGGGAGAGATGGGTAATAATAGAACGGGGGTGGGCGGAAAGGAGAAGGTGATTGACAGGAAATAGAGAAGAAGAGTGAAAAAAATGGGATAGCGCGACGGAGCGCGCTTCTTGCTATAGGTCGGATCGTTCCGATCAACCAAAAACTCGCTGCCCCATCGGAATTAAACTGCCTATCGGAGTCTAAAGTACGATGAAAACGGGATAAGATCAAAGGGCCGACGTGCGATCTCGAGAATGTTCAAGGTGGGGATTAAGAATGAGGGGGGGGGATTGCCCCTCCTGCCCTCCTCCTTAGGTGGTCGTGATCATCGATTGCTTCCTCATTTCCCATGACACCCTTCCACTTCGGCTCCTTTGACTACTCTCGACACAGTCACCAATCACCACACTCTTCCTCAACTACATCAACGCCTCCATCGCTCTTACACTTACGACAGTGGGCGTCAAGACAAAGAAGAAGGGGCTAGAGTGAAGCGACAAGCGATCACCAAAATGGAACGAACTAACGTCTAGCAATTACTTCTTTCAAAGGGGTTCCGACATTCCAGTCTACTGCCATTTGCATGCTAGCTGTCTGACCTTTAGCGCGCAGACAAGCTAACTGCCAAGAAAAACCGGAGAGCGCGCTACAGTAATCAAGAAATGGTGTGGTCACAAAAGGAAACGATTTAAAGCTTGAAGGAGGAATAGATAAACTGCAGTGGTTGCTCCTTATCTGCTTATATACCTCCCCTTCCCTCCATTTAGGTCTAATCACTCGTAGACAGTCTACCATGTCATTCATCCTTCCAATCACGAGCAGCTCCTTTCTTATTCATCCCTGTCTCTCCTCTTTTTCCACACTATTTCTCCCTTCTAATCACCCGATCGCTTCCTATCACTCTTCCAATCTCTACTGCGCCCTTTCAACGAGAGAGATGTGAGAGGGGGGGGGGGTAGAAAGGATGCTGTGAACTTGCTGGAATGTGCAACGATCCACTAAACCGTGAGCTGATACCAAACACAAACAACAACTACGCCTTACTGTTTTCATCAGAACCATTCTTCTCAAGTCTAACTTGTTCTTTGGTAGCGTTCTTTTATCCTGAATCTCCTTCGGTCAGATTTCATCCCTTCAAACAAAATCAGGGTGTGCGAAAATTTGCCGCACTCCCCATTTCGTAATATGCTCGCCGGTCAGACAGAGTTAGAGAGAGAGAGAGCTTGCAAAAAGAGGAGTGTGGAAATTTTTTGCACGGCCCTGATCCTTAGCCCATTTCCCTTACCGGCAGAGTCGTGACCCTCGTGGTGGGATCGGACAGGACGTCGGGCTGGGGAGGAATCTCCCTTCCAGTTTCCATTGCTAAGATCTTTTCCTTCAGCCAACGAATCGTTCCTTCCTGCAGAGAATTGATTATTATTGCATGAGAGTAAACGCCGAGATCACCGTAATCTATAGTAGTCAATGTAACCGTACCATCTCGTTATTATAGTTCTCCAGAAAGACAGCCTTATTCTTCACAATATTCCCCCATTCCTCCAATTCCTCCGTTCGTATTCCGAGTTCCTTATTCAACCTTCTTATCTCTCGACGTTGACTCTCTTCAGTCGAAACCTCAATAACCACTTTCACCAAGAGTGATCCCTCATTATTCTCTGCCCCATTGAAGGTATTCAGACAGGAAGGATCATCATTCATCAGGCCATCTTATCCACTCTAACTAATACTTCCCCTGTAACCCCAATCTCCCTTCCAATCCTCACCTTTGCTCCTTCTCCTTCATTGATTCCATCTTCATCAATCCTTCTTTGATTCTGTGCATTATTCAATTTAGCAGTCAATTGAAGAACGTTCATTTCCAGAGTATCGTTAGCGTCTCTCAATCCCTCATTCTCTCCTCTTAAACCATCATTCTCATCGTCCAGTCTCTGCAGTTGCACAGTAAGAGATTCCTTCTCTGCCTGCTTCTGCAAATATACTACTTGCACTCTTCATTTGATGATAAAACGATTACCATAAGGCATCAAAAAATCGAATACGACCCATTCTGATAAGTAGCATTAATTAATTAGTGCGAAACACAGACTGTTCCATATCCATCCCCAATGCAACCCCTACTCACCAGGTTTTCCGCATTCTTCTTCTCCCTCTCATTCGCCTCTCGTTCCGTAATGATCGCCAATTCCAGTTGATTCAATCTAGCCTTCAGTTGGGACACTTCTACCTTTGGATCCACCGATGAGGGCTGGAAAATAACAACCATTTGATCATTCGATTGAGAGTAATTACCACTCCAAGCTGGATTTCAGTTTCATCCATGGCATAAAGTACAATCTGCTCACCTCCGTCGAATCTCCCCATGAAGGATCAGTCCAGCTCTCCTTCTCTTCCCTTCCCTTCTCCAATTCCTCCTTCATCTCATGAACTTGTCTTAATGCCTTCTCTTCCCTCGCTTCCACTTGTTCTATCTTCTTTCTTGCTCCATTATTCTCAGCCTTCAAATCCTCCATTTCCTCAGCCATTTTCTTCTTTTCTTCCTTCATCTTCTTCAGTTCTTCCTCTGCCTTTTCTCTCGCCTTCTTCTCCAATTCCAAACGTTTGGCATCATCCATAGGCACCTCAATTCATTCCATTAATACCTTATTTATTAGATACACAATAACTAATAATTGCTTATAACTCTGATGACTATCGTCGCATCCCCTGTCAGTCTAATAACCAAGTATCCACGAAATCTCAATCCTCCAATCAATTCCTCACCTCATCTTGATCTTGTCCCCAACTATCATCATCCCATCCAGGCCCTTCATCATCGTTCCCTTCTCCCTGTACTTGCTGTACCTCCTCCCTTCTCTCTATCCGATGGGTCGATTCCAACTGCAATCGTGCATTTTCCGTCTCGACACTGTGCAGTTGCTCTGCCAGTGATTCTCTTGCTTCTTCTCCCTCTTCTACTCTCGATTGAAGATCATTGCGAGCTTCTTGGGCCGATTTCAACTGCGCTTCCAGTTCCTTAATCTTCTTCTCCATCTGCAGTCTCTCCTTCTCTCTATTCTTCATCTCTTCATCCACTGCAGCCTTTGCCTCTTCAGCATCCTGCACTTGCGATCGGAGTTGAGCCACCTCTTCAGAGGTCGATGGTTCCTGCAAAATTACCGTTTCACTAATGACACATCGAAGCCAATTCGTAATTCAGTAGTCATGCTCACCTCTTCCTCCTTCTTCTCTTTTCCCCAATCATTCCATCCAGCCTTCTTCGTCTCATCCTCCTTCTGTTGTGCTTCCAATTCCTTCACTTTCTTCTCTGCCTCTTGCAGCCTCTGCAGCAGCTGCAGCCGCTCTTCCTCTACTGCAGCTCGCGCCTCTTCTTCCTGCTGCAGTTGCGATCGAAGTTGTTGTTCCGCCTCGGGCGATGAAGTGGACGGTTCCTGTAACAATTGCGATTCAACAGCATCGCAAAGTACAGTTATGCCGTTAAAGGTCGATCTAGTTCCGCAGTTTTCCATTCGAATAACCATTCTCACCTCTTCCTCCGTCTTCTCCTCAACTCCCCATCCTTCTACGGCCCATCCATTCCCTTCTTCCGTGCTCTTCACTGCTTTCTCTTCAACCTTGTTGTCTGCCTCTTCCAATCTCTTCAACAATTCCTGCTTCTCCCTCTCCATATTCTGCAGATTCTCTTCCAATTCTTCCACCTTCGATCGGAGTTCAGCCACTTCCTCAGGAGTGGCAGCTTCCTGTAAGGTTTCAGTTTCAATCATATATCAGCTGTTTCGATAGTCTGATACTACCCCAGAAGTCCAGAACGCGACAAAATCATGAGTGGATTAACCATTTCATTACGACTGAGCGTTTTTAGACTAACATTAAATGATTTTAGACCCATTCTGGACTGCAGTAGAGTCGATAGACTGACCTCTTCCTGCTCTGCTGACCACTGGTCCCATCCTTCCTTCTTCTTCATTTCCTCTTGCAATCGTATAATCTCCCTTTGTAGTTCTTCCATCTCTAATTCCATTTCTCTCATTCTCTTCTCTGCTTTCTCAAACTCTTTCTTCGCTTCTTCCATCTGTCTCTTCATCTGCAAGAAATAACGAGATAAATAAGGAAATTAGGAAGGTGGAGCCAGTGTTGGAAAAGTCATGTCAAATGCACCTTATGTCACCTAGGTGCCCGACAGCAATCGATTGTCTTTACGACTGGTTTTTCTATGTCTGGTAGTCTCTGATGCATATAGGAAAAAATGGACCAAATGATAATGAAACGGCAGGGAAAACCACCTCGGAGTAGTTAACTTTTTCGATCACTGGGTAGAACACAAGTAACTATACTAGATATCTAATTGCCTTTTAATCAATTTTCCACATCGTATCGAGGATAAATCTGAAGGCTCTCTACTTCCCTACTATCACCACAGACTGCAACTTCAATTGGACTGGTATTCGCTAGACTCATTTAGAAATTTCAATTTCTCGTATAGTCGATACTAACCAATCAGATGAAGATTAAAATAATTTGAATCGAGCATAACCAATATTCCCCTCCCCTCTCACCTCATCTCCATCAGTCTCCTTCACTTCCATATCCATCTTCATAGTTTCCAGTTCTTCCTCCTTCTTCTTCAGTTCTTTCTTCATCTTCTTTACTTCTTTCTCCTTCTCATTCATGGCCTTCTTCACCCTTTCCAACTCCTCCGTCGCTGCAGCAACCTCTGCTGCAGCTGCAGCGGCCGCAGCCTCGCTCTGCTGAAAAATCATTATTGATTTTTACTCTATGGATTCTTTGAAAGATCAATCTACACCAGCACTCCGGGCTCATCACCGCCCCATGGAACCAGCAATCGCCATGTGATTTTAGCCTATTTTTTCCCAAAAAGTCTACTGTGTATCAAATTTTTGAAAATCAATGGACATTAGGCCACCTCATGAAACGCGCATCTCTCATGTGCCCCAATCAAATAACGCAAACCATCAAACCTTACCACCCCATACCTGATATTACCTCTTAAAATGCCGGGCGCATCTTAGATTTTAGGCCCAGTCTTTTCTCGCAGAATATTCCCTCCCTACCATTCGCATTCCCACATTCCCAAAGCTTCCACATTCAGAGCGCTTATTGCCTGGGCAAAAAATGGAAGAAGTTTGTCTTCCACTTTCTCCAGTCTCTCCATTCTCACCAGTCTCTCCGTCTCGGTCCTTCCCTCCCCCTCACTCGATGCATTCTGACTCTGTTGCAGCTGCATCGTCAGATCCACGATCGTCTCTTCCAGCTGCTCTTGCTGCAAGGGGATACGGTAATCTCATCTACCGTAATCCCGTCAATCGATATTCATTCTCCCTTTACCTGCTCAATCCTCTGCTCTTCCACTTCCACTATCCTCTGCTCGGCCTTCCGTCTCTCCGCTCGTTCAGCTTCCAATTCCTCCTACAAATCAATACTATATTTCCCAATAGATTCCAGTGCACCTTGGTGCATGCGCGTTTCATGTTCAACCGTTAATGGAGTAATTAGGAATAGAGCCAATGCAAGTCATAGAGAGTCAGAAATATTCCTTCCCTATTCATTCCACATTTCCACATTGTCGCTTCCGCGATTCACACTACAGTTATTGCAGACATCACAGTCAATGCGCGCCACTCAAAAATTTGACAATTGAACACAATCAATTCATTCCCCATTTCCTCCCTTCGCTTCCGCGTTTCACGCCCCATATTTATTAGAGTATTCAAGAGCAGAATCAATGCGCAACATTCAGTATAGGAGGAATGACAAATGAGGAAAATCAGTAACAACTCTTCCCGATTCATTCCCAATTCACCCCTGGCCGCTTCCGCATTTCACACTTTCCAGTTATTGGTAGCATCAAGGGCAGATTCAGTGGTCATCACACAGCGCCCTTAAAAACCAAAACAACAACAACACCTTACCTTGATTAGCTCGAGTTCAGCCTCGTCGAAGTCCTTCTCTTCGTGTGTCTGCGTGGACGATGACGTCGTCTCAGGGCGTACAAACTGGAATGGAAACAATTAAATACTATGACAATTAAACGACACAAACAACTGATGGACAACACTAGAAAGGGAGCCAAACAATGCATGGGAATGGCCATGCTACGTGTCCCTTCCCTCATTTGATCTACCCTCTTGTTGCTCCCTCTTCCCTGATCAAACTGCGCACTGTCCTCCTCCCTTTGATCTACCGTGTTCTGCTCTGATCACACTACACGGTAGGGTTGGCTAAACGATTGCAGGATTGTGGGCCCGCATCAGCCCTAAAGAGAGAAGGGAACCCACTACACTGTACTTTGACCAACCTCCTCCTTTCTTTCCTCTCCCTTCTCTTCATCCAATTCGTTCTGCAGTCTCACATTCTCATGAGCGAGTTCAGCATTCGCTCTGAACAACGAATCAACGTCCGCTTCTCTCGTTGCGAGACGAGCCGCTGTAATTGAGCTGATTAGGCTAATTAAGATGCTTTAAAAAGCCCCCTCCCACCGTCTTAGACATTTCTCATCTCATTGTTCTGAACATAAACACTCTCGCTTTATTACGACACTTTCTGCACAACAATCTTGCGAGTTTCATGCTTTGGCGAGAGAGTTAGAAGGAGCCCCTCTGGTCTCAACGGGGCGAATCAATCGATATTCCCCCTTCCGTGACCTACCCAGGAGCGCCAGTTGGGCTGAACACCCTGCCGCACGGCAAGACACTGTCGGAGCTGCGGCTGCAGCTGCTGCAAAAGAGAGA
Source organism: Pristionchus arcanus (assembly GCA_900490705.1). NCBI lineage: Eukaryota > Metazoa > Nematoda > Chromadorea > Rhabditida > Neodiplogasteridae > Pristionchus > Pristionchus arcanus. Next base: position 85,887 of record LS486950.1, on the reverse strand, counting down.
AGGAGAGAGGGGCTAGGATGCGTTTTATGTCAGATTATGAAAATGAACTGTAAGACGTTATTGTACTACTCAAACATGAGAAACATAATGCACCACTCCATCACCAAATCACCTGGACGAAATCTGCCACCAAAGTTCCAATCACTCCAAAGAAACAGCATAAAATGCGAGGAAAATTATGAAATCTCATGCAGGTAAGATTGTTGATAGGATAAGAGTTATGATTGTGAGTTGAGGGAAAGGAAGGTCAGTGGAGAGGGGAGGGGATCGATATATTGACAGTGTCCTGGCGCGCTCAGCCCACTCCGCTCCAGGGTGTACGGTAATCGATCTTGTATCGATCGGATACCGTAAGCAAAGTGACAGAATAACGAAAGCGTGAGCAATCAGCCAATAGTGTTCAGCCAGGAATAAACTCAGAATGTGATAGACTACCGTACCCTCCATCCGCACACCATCTACTGTACCTTCCTCTCTGGCAACATATCTCGATATGATCTCCTGTAGTTGTTCCACGTGAGCTCTCAATGCCTCGCACTCTTCAATTCTCTCTTCTAATTCAGAAGGAGCAGTCGAACTAGTTCCGCCCGGAGATCCGAGAGAACCGATTCCTGATACAATTGTTTTAATAGGTGGACTCCGTCACCACTACTACCACGACAAAACTCGAACAGAACTTTATGATTCCCTGAAACCCAAACCTGACACCAATCAAGAATCTCATTCTCACATTCAGGAGAAGTGAAAATTTTGAAATTTGCCACAAAAACAACCCTATGAAAAAAACCTAACATGGCGTCGCAATAACTATTACGATGAGGAATACTACTTATCTGGTAAATGCATTTTCCCACTCGTTTCTCACCGGGCGGAGGCGGTCCAGCAGCTTCTAATTCCGTGAGTCTCTGTTCGAGTGCAGTGCACACTCCTCTCTGCTCACGAAGGGCCGAATGCACTCGTTCCACCTGGAAGGAGAGATGTTCAATACTGGCATTTATGGGTACTAGTGCCCCTTCTCAGAATATTTCAACAATGGTAGAAAACGATCATTGTCTCGAGGCCTTAATTGCCTAGTACTCTCATCGAAACACAAACTATGCAAGATCTGCTCACGAGAATGCGATTTATATTTTTTTCCAGAAGGAGCGCAGCGTCCATTACCTTGACCCCTCTTCTCCTATACTACTACTATCGCTGAAACCCCAACTTCAGGCGCGGGGATTTTTCAAATCATTATTCACACTACCGATATCTTTGCATTTAAGCGTTCATCGTAACTATTTATCGTAACTAGTCTTTTCATCGTAACTATTTATATTTGCATCAGGTTTCTGGCAATTATCATTCTCGCGATGCCTTCATAGCCTAGTACTCTAATCGAAACACAAAGGATCCTTTCGCATTTCTCAAGATACTTTCCCCTCTCAAGTCGCTGTCTTGAACGCATTACATTGAATAACTTCCTCTCACACTACTACTATCGATGAAACCTCAGCTTCACATGCTTCAATTTTTCAAATGCCTTTTCTCACCTCCGATATCTTGGCATTTATGCGGGTTAGAGTTTTTCTCCTCTTCGTAATGTTTTTAAGTGCAGTAATGACTAAACATCATTATTCATTCGATGCTTTCATAGCCTAGTAATCTAATCGAAACACCAAATTTGCAGGATCTGTTCACATTCTGTGCGATCGTACAATTTTTTTCAGCAGGACCACTTCACCCATTACCTTAAGCCGTGACCTCTCACACTAATATATCGATAAAACCTCAGCTTCACTTGCTTCAATTTTTTAAATATATTTTCTCACTTCCGATATCTTCGCCCGCAGCATCGCATGTACACTGGCGATCTTCGCCCGGGCATCCGGAGATACCGATGACGAACCATCGTAGTCCTGAGAGGAATGGTGAGCTACCGTACCCCATCCCTGCCTACCGTAACCCATATAACGTATCGTAGTCCTGAGGGGAAGTGTCAGCTACCGTAACCTCCATAAGTGTCATCGAGTACTTCGGGGAGTGCCCAAGCCCCAAGCCCCCGGGCACTCCCCGGAGTCACTCTTTGGACACCTATGGTAACCCCTCCCCTGCCTACCGTAACCCATCTACCTTACCTGAATAATCGCATCCAGTAGCGAATCGACGCTCGCGCCCGCCTCCGGGCAGTCGTTCGAGAGACCCTGAGATCGATTATCGTAATCTCCTGTCTACCGTATCCCTCTCCCCATTCTACAGTACCCTCTACCGTACCTCAATGCTCGTGATTGAATTGTCCAACTCGGATTCGAGAGTGGCCAATTCGGTAGCGAGTACACTCTTCGTCAGTTGCACACTCAATTCCCTCAGGGCAGCCAGTCGAGAAGCGTATGCTTCAGCCATTGCACGACGAGAGGAGGACGGAATGACGCCTGAGAAGGAAGAGGATTGTTTTGGAAGAGAGGGGATGCAATGAAGATCAGTTTCGCAGCGCTCCATCTCATAAAGTATCAGTGGTGAAACCCAACATCTCCTAGTATCCTATCATAATTGTAAACGAGAGAGGAGGAGGGAATGATGCCTGAGGGTGGAAGGATTATTTTTGTGAGTGAACAAGTTGTGGATTAATACTCTTGGAAAATAACTCTGCGTCTAATACCCGTGATGCAACCCACAATATCCTAGTATCCTAGAACAATTTCACACGACGAGAGGAAAATTAAATGACGCCTGGAGGATGGACGATCGTTATTGTGGAAGAAAAAGTCGCGGTATCATTCTCGGAGCACTCTATCACATCAGTGCACCCCGCGATCCCCTGGCAGCCTATCATAATTGCACATGACGATAAAACGGAAATTTAGGGGGTTTTATTGAGTGCTGGCGGAGAAGGCGCATCACTCCCAAAACACTTTGTCGCATCTAACCACAGTGTTCCAACAAACGCGGAATCTCCTTGTCCTCACCCATGATTTCCCAGTCAAGAGCTTATTCGCTAATTCAACTTGAGAAGGATAATTTTCACAGCTGCATCCCATTTCTCACCAACCTGCGACAGATACAGCAGATGTCGAGGGAGTAGCTGCTGCAGCAGCATCAGTCTGTGTCGAACGGTCCTCGCGAGGCACTCCCTGATAATCGAGATTAATACTCCAGTTCACAATCGTGGCAAAATCACTTGCGATGAGATAACAAAACACTTATGCCTTGGGCGAAGCACACAATCCCCTGTTACATTCAAACACATCTGAATAGTTTTCATTTATTTGTGAAAAGATATCTACGTTCTATTGCTCTCTGACAGTTTACTTGCACCAAGTATCTCAGATGCAACCCGCAATCCACCTGACCAATTTTGTAACATTTTTTTTATTCAAGCAAGAAGCCAACGCAACATCGTGCCCCTAGATTGTCTCTAATATTACACGTGCGACCCGCTAGTCCAATTCGAGATAATATTTGATTCGAAAATAGATCGTCAAACAATCATTCCCCACAAACTTACACTCCTCTCATATCCAGAGTGTAACCCTCATTCTCCATGTGTTCCCAATACTCTCCCCGCCCATCATGCTATCTCACTATCATATTCTGACCAGTCGTTGAGCAGCATGGAACTCCCTCACCTCCGCACTGGCTGCAGCCTGCAGCATTCTCTCGTGCTGCAGATTGGCGTGCTGCTGCTGCTGCTGCGTGTAGAGTACATTGTACGCTTCTTGCAGTTGAGAGTAATAACCGGCCAGGAGAGCATACGCCTTCTCGAGATCCTCTCTGAATGGGAGAAGGGGATATTCATGGTCGGAATTCAGAACAACCTATTCAAGTCAAATAATGATTACGGAACTTGTAGCACTAACGAAACCTGAACTTATTTAGGACAAAATCAACAAAAATAAATTGAGGAAAGGGCCACAGAGGTATCATCAAACCCCGAATCTTGAGAAGTTTGATAAACAACTGAAACCAGGCTCTCCTTGTGCTAAATCACCTCGTCGTATTACTTTTTTAAAACGAACTTTTAACAAGGCGAAAACAAATGCAGAGAAGGACATGGTCCTAGTGCTTCTAGTGAAACTCCAAAACTACACTTTCCATTTCAATGTCAAATATCATATATCTCTCGCTCACCTCTTTCCATCCATCTCCGCACATTCGGCCAATCTTCGATTACTCTCATTCTCTGCCTCGGCCGCCTGTCGCTGCGCATTCTCACGCAGTTCAACCTGCAACGGGTGGATTTATGACCCTCGTTCTACTTTTTCCACACGCATTCACATGCAGACGTGCAGATAGCACTCTAATCAAGAATAATTTGATAATTTTGAATTTTTGTGTGAAGTTTAGACAAGAATCATTTTCCCTCTCAACCCCCAACTCTTATATATCGCCCATGAACACCGATTCACCTGCTCAGCCAATTCAACATCCAGCAGATCGGCCCTCCTCTTCTCCAGTGCAACTCGCGTGTCCAATTCGATCACGCGATCCTGAAAGGGAAAACAGTCAACTTGGAGCTTCCGATTACATTCTAATAATAAGTTTCATGACCCAGGAAAAGGAGCTAGCGGGTTTCATCTTTTACTAATAATTCGTTTGATGATTCCGCAGGGCTGATTACCACAAAATCTCCAACGTGAATCATACCTGTAGATTCTCCCTATCGAATACGCTGGCCTTCAATTGTCCATTGAGACTCCATATCTCTCCTCTCAATGCCTCCACTGCCTTCTCCAATTCCTCCTTCAACTCGAGCAGACGAGCCACGTCCGAGGTCACAGACTCGCTGTGACGGACGTTCTGGAATCAAGAGGAATGACTTCGTTCTCGAGAATACTAACAATGTATCTCGATACTCCACCAATCAACCATATCGGAAGAAATTAATTTTTCAACGTTAATTTTTCTCATTTTGAAGGAGAATACATATCTTAGATGTCGCAATTCTCTTGATAAGTACTACCTGCGAAACCCTTGCTCACCTGGTAGACAGCCTCCCTCAGCAGTACATTTTCCTGGACGAGAGTTGCTCGTTCCTCTTCATTCTCAGCCTCTTCCCCTGCTGCAACTGCTGCATCCACCACGGAGTGAGGCTGCTGCTGCTGCTGCGGCTCGGATGAGGAGGAGCCTGCAGTGGGGAATAAGTATGAGCAACTATCTAGGCTCCCATCATAGTAGGGATAGATAGCGATAGAAATTGAACAAAAATTTAACAAATACAAGATATATTTACCTGCAGCACCTGCAGCCGCGGCGACAGCATCGAAGGTCGCGGCGGTCGCGCGCACCAGTGATTCCGTCTGCAATCATACTGTTATTACATTTAGAGACGCGTCGTCCGCTTCAATTAACGGCCTCATGCAATTCTATCTTATACCATGTGCGCACAACATCCCTGCAAATTCCATCTATTTTTCTAACAAATTAAATTACATAGCAATTTTTTTTGTAAGTTCCATCGTTACACCACGACACATATTCGTAACACGACCATCTATCTCTCATGCATTCATCTCACCAATGAGCGTAGCGATGAACTGGCCACCGTCTACAAGCGGAACGTTTTAAAATAAATATAATAAAATTAATTAATTTAAATGCCCACCTGCTCTCTCTCGGCCAGTTGTCGTGCGACCTCCCTCTTCGCGTCTTCTGCTGCATGGAGAGCAAGCTGCAGCCGGTGAAGCTCCTCACGGGCTGCTGTAAAGTAGGAAAAAAGAGTAAAGTAGAGGGAATTTGGCCTCGATGGAAACTCGAATAGATCACATTGTGAGAAATTTCCACCACATATAAAGTCAATGCTACACAAAACCTTCTTTTCTTGTGACACATCTTTCTTTTCTTTCTTTCATGCTATATTGAAATCGCAGCTCATCTTCGTTCAACCCCTTATCCCAATCACGAAACCCCCATCCACGTACCCTGTTGTTCTCTCGCCCTCTGTCTCTTCTCCTCTTCCAACTGCAGCTGCAACTGTGCCTCCTTCTCTGCTGCATCTTCCTCCTCCTCTTCATCTGCAGCAGGTTGCTGCTGCTGCTGTTCTTGCTGCATCTGTCGCAATTCGTGTAGTTCACTCGTCAATTCGACGCTCATCATCTCGTGAAGTCGTCGTTCCATCTCAATATATCCATTCATCATCTGGGCACACCATCAAATATCTTTTCAATCATCTTGCAACATTCCTCATATTTTTTTATTAAGAATATGCCTCGTTATCGGAATATCTCCCCCCCCCCCCTGATTACTGAACTCTCAAAGAAGCTCCAATGCTACTGGTGCCCATGCATTGTGATTTTTCTCACAAACATCTCCTCTATGTTTTTATCCACTATGTGCAATTGCCGGATTATACGCGAGCGAGTTAACAATCCACCAAAGAAGCCTCAAGACTACGAGTACCCTCGCACAACTTCCATCCCCGTTCTTAGGATTGCTTAGACTCCAATCCCCTCTCCCTCCCTCACCTCCATCTCTCTTATTCTCTCCTCCAGTACTTGCACCGTCTTGCCCATCTCCACGTGCAGTTCTGCACTCAGTGCCGCCTCCTCTTCCATTTCCTGCAATTCATGAAGAATTAAAACCTCGAAAACTTCAAAGCTTTCAATCCAGCACTAGGTGGGATGAGAGCTATTTGGGAATATGTTGTCAGACATATCATCTGCATCTCGCCTGCAAATGTTCTCAATATACCTCGTACCAACAACCCCGTGCTACTTGGTTTCACTTTCTTCATGTATCATCAGAATGCGATCTCAAAACGATAGCATTGAGCCCCATCGTATAGTCTAACCTCAATCTTCCTCCTCATCTCATCCTTCTCCTCCTCGTTCACTGGTTGCTGCACTGCAGTCTCCGGTGCAGCAACTGCAGTAGTCGCATCTTCCTTCATATCGGCCATATCCTCGGAGAATTCGACCGTCAACGACTCGAGTAGACGCTTCTCGTGCTGCAATGATGAGTATTGTATTGAGACAACTCGGTGACAGTCCGATTAAGAAATTGCAGTCACTCGACCATTAGACCTATCGCCGAAGCATTAAAGTTACAAGTGTCAATCCCGAATTTCCCGAATCGAAGACGAAATCTAGAGTTCTCCCCTCACCTCAGCCTTCTCCAGTCGCTGCTGCAGTGTCATCACAGTTCTGCCCGATTCCACATTCAACTCGTGGCTCAGCTCCACCTCCGACTCCAATTCCTGCAATGATTCTATTCAGTACTAGGTATGAAAAGTAAAAGTGGTTCCTTCTTCTGCTTACTTTGCAACGCCGCAGATATTCGGTAATTGCCACTTACGAAACCCAGCAAAACCACCTATTTCAGCTGCTAAAGCGCCTCGTCACGAGTATCAAAACGTAACAGATAGTTTTCTAACCTCTCACATCTTCACTCTTATTCACTTTGCAAACAATGCAAAAACAAGGGCCGGCGTTCATAAAAATGATAGTCATACAACGAAAAGCGTCTAAACCAAAGATCAAAGATCACCTCTACTCTGGCCCTTAGCACATCCAGTTCGTGTCTGTCCTCAGCCTCTTCTTCGTCCTCGGTCGACACTGCCCGTCGGGGCACTTCCTGCTGCAGTTGCTGCACCGGCTGCAGATGGTGGACAGGCTGCTGCTGCAAACTTTTCCATTTTCTTCCCCGGTCAGATTCAATGTTTTTTCTAAGTAGAAATGGAGACGTGTCCTCGAAAAGAGAATTTTCCGCCTTACAACAATCCCTTGAAACATGGATATTTCGGCAAGGGAAAAATCCCCCTTCCCTTTCCCTTTGTTTTCTTCTGCAAGCATGCCTATTCGCTTAGCCCTGTAGATTCAACGAATGATTTTTTTCTGGACAGAAAGGGAGCCCCATCATCGAAATTAGGATCTTCTCCCTTACATCAATCTCTCGAAACACGGATCATCATGCAGAACGGAAAAAAATATTGTCTCACCGTTTGCTGTGCCTGCTGCAGTTTGTGCAATTCCTCCCTCACAGCAGCAGCTTCGGCCTCTGCCCGTGCAGCTCTCAATTCTGCAGCAGCTGCAGCAGTCGCCGTCTCGTCGATACTCGTCTTGCGACTGTCCCAGCCAGAATTCGATGCCAACTCCTCGTACGATTTGAGTTGCACCATCACCTGAAGGACCAACATGGTAAGTAATTTTCAATTTTTCCAAAGATGCTTGTTTGCAAAGATCACTTAAATTCATACCCCCCCCCTTCCGAACCCGGCGTGTCTAGCTATCAGCCACTTCTCAAGTTCATTACTCCCTACTCACCTGTTGCCACTTTGCAGCCGCAGCCTCCCTCTCAATCTCCAGCTGCTGCTGTAGATGCTGCACTTCCTTCTTCACTGCAGCTGTCTCGGCCATCGACAGATGAGCGTGGTCCAGTTCGGAACGAATTCTGAGCAGATTTATTTATTGTGATGGTTATTGAAGAAAGAAAGAATCAAACAAGCCCTTGATCATCTAACTTTGACTTGTCCATGAAACGCCACTGCGCCAGCTCTATTTCATATCTGCCATATTCCTCTTTCCAAACGTGGTATTCGCCATATCGAAAGAACAACATCACATAAATCTTTCAACCTCTCCCTGTAGCTAGCCCAAATACGCAAATTTTTTTTTGTACTTTTTTGTCCACCACTAACCGTCGCTACATCAAACGAGCTCAATATCACTCCACCTTCATTCCCTCCCTGCAACCCCATTCTCCCTTCCACCTCTCCTCACCTCTTCAATTCCGTCTCCATTCTCTCGACAGTCGCTTCTCTTTCAGTGACTCTTCCTCTCAGATCCATCAGCTCCTCTTCCCTCTCTACTCTTCTTTCTTCTCTCTTCACCCTCTCTGCATCTGCTGCTGCCGCACTCTCCGATGACTCGCGAAGACGGGACGAGAGACGGGATAATTCACTGAAGATTCGAATATATTTTTGGGGACTATGCGAAAGGAATCAACAACGAAATGGAAACGTTCCCATGATGATCCATTGAAACGCGTAACCTCACGTCGAAAATTGTATTGAATTGGAACTTATACATATTATCCAAGAATTATTATTTCTACTCAATTCCATCCCAAATTACTGTATTTGAAACATGGGTCGTCATGCCAATCAACCATGATTTAGCCCCGAATTCCAAAGTGAAACTAAAATTTCCATCAAAGTCTACTCTCGAAACACGATACTCCCTTCTCACTCCTCCCCATTCCCTCACCTCTCCAATCTCTGCACTTCCTTCTCCGCATCATCCGTCCTTCTCGTCAACTCGAAATTCTCCCCTCCGAGCACCTGCAATTTTTGGGTTACACAAATTTATTGAAAAGAGCTGGATCTCCATTCTGAGATCTTTTGATGGTGCCCTCTTTTGAAAAAAAAAATATAAGAGAGAATTTGCAACTTTCGCGTTTCAGCGTGTTGTTGTATTGAAATAAATCTCGTTTCTGCGATTTATTTCAGACAGATTGGAAAAAAATGATTCAATTTAGCTCACATGTACTCTCTCGGCCAGTTCATCTCTCTCCCTTGTCAGTGTCTCCTGTGCACTCGCTGCCAATCGAAGGGCTGCATCCAAGGAGGCCGACGAATCTGCAGCCCTCTGCAGCTGCTGCTGATGCTGCACTTGCTGCATGCTCGAGGGACCAGGCTGCTGCTGCTGCAGATGTTGCAGTTGCAGCTGGGTTTGCTGCAGCTCGTGCTGCAGGTATACATGCTGCTGCTGCAGCATCGAATTCTGCTGCTCCGTCTCGTGTCTTGCTGCACGCATCTTGTCGCACTCCTCTCGTAGAGAGTCAGCGGCTGCAGAACAAATCGTTACGCATGCATCCCTACCCTCCCTCTACGGTTCATTTCCCCCAGTGCATCATCACTATCCAATCCTTCAATCACTCACCAAACTCAGCTCCCTTGATGCGTGCCTCGAACTCGGCGCGCACTCGAGCGGATTCGGCCTCGGCCTGTAATTGAGTTTCACATTTCTCCCGCAAGTTCCGTGTCTCGACATTCTTATAGAAACGATCATTTCATTCATTAGCAATCATGACATATCTCGAAGGTAAAAAAATGTTTACAACCGAGCATTCGCTTCTCACAATGTTTACGAATTAAATATATTATCCGATCCGCAATATCTTCCATAATCTTCAGCAATTAAAATTCATCAAAGCCTATTGGATCCCCTTCTTCCTTAATCAGTTCACCCCCCCCCCCTCACCTCCTCCATCCTTCCCTGCAATTGCTTGCATGCTGCATCGAGACTGCTCGTGTCCTCGCCCGCCATTTCCGCCTGCACAAGGAAGAGGGATTATGTAGGGAGTACATCAGTTTTTAATTGATCATTTTAGAAGTCACCAAAGAAGCGAACAAAAATATACTCCAATCGCCACGTGGAATTAATTGTTTCCCAACCGAACCTCCCAAGTTTCGCAACGAGGATATCATAACTAATCCAGTGAAAAAAGAAGTGAATTTCACAGCGACATGATGCAAATACTATTCTATAATTAATTCCGTCTCAATTCAATCACTTTCAAATCCACCACCATCAATAGGAGCTGCGGAATTGTTCTAATCAATTTCATGATATTGAGAAGGTACATTCGTGCTCAACGCGTTTGGTAAAGTCGATTAAATTTTGCCAAATACAATAAGATTACGAGTGCGTTCTGTACGTTTCTGTCAATAACATCTTCCAGACGAATCATATCACCCTAACTTCATCCCATTTTACTTGATATCCCTCCCTTCTCACCTCACACAATCTCGCCATGAGTCTCTCATTCTCTGCCTCCAGTATCTGCACCTTCGCATGCAGAGCCTTCGTTCGCAGTCGCTCGTCTGCAATTGATATTTGATCTTTGAACTTTGATCTCTCCAAGGTGATCTTTGATCTTTCATGATCTACCCCTTTCTCTGAAAACTTTTCGATCTGTACGTGATGCTTTCCTTTTTCCACTCCTTCTTTCTCTCATCCCATTCATTCTACAATGGGAGGGACTTTCACCTTCCTTTTCACAGTTTTATTCTTCCGTCTACTTTTACTGCTCGCCTCTCCCCTCCCCGATACTGTCATTTAATTGGATTTTCACTGTTGTATCCCATTCTGTATTCCGCCGACTACACCTATATCATGCCATTCGCCCGCGAGGATACTTCCTTTTTTATCAGATGTTCATAGACTTTTCTCTCTACTGCATCTTTCTCTATTGGAAACTGCGAAATTCCATCGAACAGTTGATCAAACCTGCCACTTTTCAAGGGTGATTCACTCTTCTCCATCCCATTTTCACTCTCAATCGCTACTCAATTTCTTCCTCGCAAAAACGCAACCAATAAAACGATACAACCATCGGATTGAATCATCCAAGTTCCGTTAAAATATTTCCGAGGCGATTCATACATTTCAATTCAGCATTACAATTCAATTTTCATCCCTTTAAACTTCCCGATTCGTCTGCATAATTTATGGCACAGTGCCGCCGGGGTTGATGGGAGGGAGATATGAGAGGGGAGAGAACTATCCCGAAAAGAAGAGAGGGGAATGCATTGATGAGAAAGGGTGATAGTCAGTCCGATAACCTTCTACCACTCTCCCCTTCTTCCTTCCGTCTCTCTCCAATCACTCATACGTTCTCTTCTGTTATTCTGACTGATGAACCTCCTCTTCCTCTCGTCATTTCACCCCGTAATCACAAGGGTAGATCACACCTCCCTCTTCCCCCCTCTCCTTTCTCATGCTAGACCTTGTCCAATCTCTTGTCACTCTTCGCTATTACACTTCTTGCTGCCACCCTTGTCCCCAATTCTTCCTTTCACACTTATTTCTTGTCTAATTCACTCAAATTCAGCTCCATTTTTGCTTTTGAAATGCAAATTTCAGGTAGTCAAGTTCATCTTGACCCCATTCTTCCTCTTGCAATGTCCAACGGAGTCGAGAATGGAGGACAGGAAAGGGCAATTGAGATGACCACGACGGGTAAAGGAGAGGAGAAGGTGAGATAAGAAGAAGAAGAAGAGAAGGGGTGATCGAGAACTGACCAGAGAGGGATTCCCTCCACTCATGCCATTTGATAACGAAAACCGAATAGACTGCAAGCACCCACTTACTGGATAGATACTCTTTCCCTCTCTCGTCCGGCTGATCAATCATAAAACCAACTCTCTTTCGTTATCCCCTATGACTCTCCATCACAACACACAAACAATCCAAGAGAGTAAGAGCAGCGCGAGAGCAGTGGAAATGCAGACATCTCGACCGTCCCTCAGTATCCCTCTCCCTCTCCCTCCTCCCCTTTGACCACTGCCCCTCCCTTTTTCTCTCTGTCTCTGCCTTCCTCCCTTCTCTTAGGATGCACTCTTTTCCCACGCTCATGTGATTTGCAAAAAAACAGCGTTTGCAATTGTTATCCTTGTAATCCTTCAATTTCCAGCCTCACCCCCTCTCCCTCACTCCCGTAATTCCTCCAATGGAAGCTGGCCCTTCAACATCTGCCACTTCCCCTCCCCTTCTCTGTCCTGACTGCGCAGCCTCCGTTTCTAGGCGATACACTTGGAAGGTATGGCTCTTATATATTTATTTATGTTTCTTGCTATTTATTTATTTAAATCATTTCGAAATGCCCTCCAGGGGGTTCTCTCGGCGGTTCTGTGCTTCCCCTGTGGCATCTATTGCTGTCTCAAGACGTACGCTCGCTATCAATGCTCCAGATGCGGTTGTGATGTGAGTATTATTGTTATTCCTCTTTTTTGTCGATCGTAAATTCGTTGGTTTGCTCACCCATTCTCGTTCCTCATTCAACCGTTCTGTCGCTTAGTCACCCAATGGAGGGAGAACATTTGCTTGTTTTCCTCCCATTTCCTGCATTCTTTCCTCCTTCCTAATCAATATTTCGCTTCATTGTTTATCTCTTCTGTCTGCGCACTCTCAATTTCCCCTTGTCTCTCGCTCGCTTCTGTCTATCCATACGCACGCAAACAGTACTATTACACGGTCGGATTGCTAGTATCGCCCCGTTTCTCCTTTTCTATTTACAAGACATTCATACACACCCAACATCGCGAAAACATCTGGAAAGAAGTAATAAGGGAACTCTCTCATCTCTTCTCCACCTAACTATTTTCTCTGTTCTACACCCCGCTATCATCGATTTGCAATTCTTCGGAACTGATAAGGAATAATCACTAGCAGACTCAAATAACTTTTCGATGACAAACATCTTCCGGAAAACTATACGGGAGAAAGGTCTCTGACGAGGATGGAAATGTCAGAAGGCGTGGCCAGTCTAAACAAGTTCACACAATCATTGGTCGCGATGAGTGGGGTGCTCTTTTTTCGCACATAAATGTTTGGGTGGAATGATTCACATTCCACCGTGTGAACAATGAACCCACTGAGAGTGTCAGAGTGGAATGATCGATCGAACAGATCAATAACTGCTCCTTTCAGATAATTGGCACGACATTCCCAGAGCGAGCACGATTGATGCAGCACGGCTACCATTTCAAGGTGAATAGGTGTTTCATGATTCCGTGATAATCCTTCCCTTGTTCAGGCCTTCCAATCAACTGGATACACCCCTCGCCCCCATCGTAATCCAGCCATGTCCGTGTCCAGTCAGGACACGGATATTTCCACTGTCTCTCTTGACTCGCAAACGCCACTCATTAGGAGACGGCAACCAGAATAACCCTCCTCTTCTCTTTATTTATTCATTCCAATCACCCCATGTCACCTCCCATACCTCCTGACTATCACCAGAGTAACCCTTTACTCGAAATTTTCCTTTTTTACCTTGAGATATACTTCTTGAATACGATTATAATTTCCCTATCGTGGTATCCGTAGACTAGCCCTTGCTCAATCCATATTACATACATTGTGATACCAAACACTTGTTTAATTCGGATTCCCGAAGAAAAATACTATGAACGGGTCGCGTCTTTGATAAAGTTAAATCCACCCAATTTCCTGATATCTAACATCTCATCACTTGAACGCACACTTTCAATATAGATTCGAATCAACAAATCAGCGGGGAAACACAGTCTATAGAGGGAAAACCTCAATGAGACACTTTGATTTATTTTTGTTCTACGTAGGATTCATTCACTATTTCCGAGGACGATCTCCTGCACTTGAGAAACCTGCGCACCCTCACTCCACCGGGCAACTTTTGCAAAACATTTTTCAATATCTTGGCCATAAAAAATCAAGATAAAACCGCATGCCCCGAAACAAACCTGCATCTACATTAGGCTATGGTCCACGGCACACTACAATACCTCTAGCTTACAGTAATCACATACCATTGGCCTTTCGATCGATCTGTTCCTTCTCCTTGTTCACCATTTGCAATTTTGTGTGGAAGGCTTTCGACTTGATGTGATCGCGCTGATTCACCTGCAAACATATTTGAAATAACACATTAACGGTACAACTCACACCTACTTTCTTCCAGTAAGTTAATTGTTCAAAATGTTCTACGTAATGGAATCACAACATTTTCACATGTCTGTTGTGAATCCATTACGTAGAACAATTAACTTATTGGAAGTATATGAGAACATATGAGAACCTTGTGCAACCTCACACTGCCGGGTGACATTTATTTCGAACAACTAGAGTTCTGCAGGAACACCCGAGGATTAGGTGTCAAACCCTCCCCAAACCCCAATGCTTACCTTGCTCACTCCCAATTCCTCCCTTAGATGTCCCACTCTCGTCTCGTATATGAGATTGTCTGCCTCCAACAGATTGATCTGCTCCTCGTGCAATTTGATGATGTCTGAATTCATTATGGATCTTTTTCCTTTCTGAGAATCACGTTTAAAAGATTTCAAAATTGTTCAATTTCATTTGATGATCACATTCAGAAAAACAAATCAATCATCTCCTAAGATGTGTGTGAAGCACCGAAGCTACATCAAAATCAAATGTTTGCGATTCTCAACCATATTTTCCGCGAGCGGTATCACTGATACCAGTCTCATAGCTTGCTAGACCCCACCTCCCCCAACAAACCTTTCAATTGATCGACGTCATCGAGTATCTGGTGCTTCTGATCTTCGAGGAAGACCGCGAGACTTTCTGCATCCTCCAATTCAGCCACGAGAGATGTCACCAGTGATTCCTGAATGAGAATGGATGATTAGGATAAAAGACACTATCTGACTCGATCGACATAGTGTTGGCATTCTTCAAAATACAACCTATGCTCTTTCTTGCATGGTAGGTAGTGCGTGATGAGTGTGTGCGGGGAAGGGGGTTTGCTAAGCTTCCCTGCTTCTCCGCGCTTCAGGCGGTAGTGAAAAGTGCATGATGACGTCACAGGTCAAAACGCGTAAATCGAATCCAATCGATTCGGGAGTGGTATAGCTGTGTTCCTCGTCGAATTCTAAGACATTTTTACTCGGGGCCATTTTTCGCTCAAATTCCATCGAAAGCTGGAAATCGATAATTTCGAAAATTTTGTCACATTTTATTTTTTCTCACTGCTTTTCCGATGCAAAGGGAAACGTTTTATTTTCGCAATCGATAGCTATTATATAAACACACTTTCAGTTAATAGGACATATTTTTTCAAGGAGGCTAAGAATGTTCAGGAAGCGAAAAACAGCGTCCAAGTGCGAAAAAAGTTTGATTTTTGCGCTTACAGTACCATGTGCTAATTTACGGTTCCCGGAATTTGGCAATCGCCGTTCCGGCTCTATTTCATCGCTTGTTTATCTAGAGTTTAGCAATCGATAGGTCAGTCTTTCACTGTCTGTAATTGAGAGATGATGGCGAGAGATGATTTGTATGAACTCTTGTATGTCTTTCAATTAGGAAAACTTTCAAAATTTCGAGAAGTGCGTGCCGATTTTCTCACTAATACACATCATGTAACTCACAAAAAAAGAAAGTCTGGGAGCTAAGTTAGAGCAAACGGAAAAGGAGAAGGCACTCACAGACAGAAGAACACCAGAATCGTAATCCACACAGCACTGACTCAGCTGCACGCAGTGCTTTCATCGACTATTGCCATCATCTCTCGATTACAGACAGTGAAAGACTGACCTATCGATTGCTAAACTCTAGATAAACAAGTGATGAAATAGAGCCGGAACGGCGATTGCCAAATTCCGGGAACCGTAAATTAGCACATGGTACTGTAAGCGCAAAAATCAAACTTTTTTCGCACTTGGACGCTGTTTTTCGCTTCCTGAACATTCTTAGCCTCCTTGAAAAAATATGTCCTATTAACTGAAAGTGTGTTTATATAATAGCTATCGATTGCGAAAATAAAACGTTTCCCTTTGCATCGGAAAAGCAGTGAGAAAAAATAAAATGTGTCAAAATTTTCGAAATTATCGATTTCCAGCTTTCGATGGAATTTGAGCGAAAAATGTCCCCTAGTAAAAATGTCTTAGAATTCGACGAGGAACACAACTATACCACTCCCGAATCGATTGGATTCGATTTACGCGTTTTGACCTGTGACGTCATCATGCACTTTTCACTACCGCCTGAAGCGCGGAGAAGCAGGGAAGCTTAGCAAACCCCCTTCCCCGCACACACTCATCACGCACTACCTACCATGCAAGAAAGAGCATAGGTTGTATTTTGAAGAATGCCAAGTTCCTTCACAAATATGTCGATCCTCTCAGATAGTGTCTTATAAACTGTTATTGGCATGCAGTAATTCAACAGCCGTTTGTAAAATATGTTTTGTTCTACGTTTGGAGATGCTATTGGCAAGTTGTGATTCCTTAGGTTAATATAATGAGTGTGAAGCGTCAAAGCTACGGGCTGCAATATAATGCTAAATGAGTGAATCGTGGTGAATGCAAAGTTTATTTGTTGTTCTACGTTTGGAGATGATATCGTTAAGTTGCAATCTCTAAGGTACATGAATTGAGTGAGTAGCACCAAAGCTACGGGTTCCAGTGAAACGGAACATGAGTAAATCGTGGCAAAGGGAATGTTGTTTTTTGTTGTTCTACGTTAATTGATGGAATTACGTAAACAATATTCTTACCGTACATACGTACATCGCGAAACACCGAACCATTGGGATCAGTGGAGGAAGAAATAGTTTTTGTTCTACGTTATTGGAAGATACCATAAAGGTGTAATACCTCAGGTACATGCATTGAGTGCGCAGCGCCAAAGCTACGGGTTCCAGCAAAACGTACAACGGGTGAATCGTAGTGATTACAAAGTTTAGTGGAAAGAACTACGAAAACTAAAACCTTCCCGTGCATACATTGATCGCGCAACACCGAAGCATCGAGTTCAGCTTTTTTTGCAACATTTAACCTTCGTTCTACGCAAGCAAGTGAAATCGAAACGACCGAATCGCTTGGTGTCATGAACTACCCGTGAAACACCAAAGTCTCCGGGTTCTCAAAAGAACAAAATAGTAAGTCATCATTCATACCTTCTCATCGAGTTTCTTCTCAGCCACACGATTCGCCTGTGCTGACGCATCCAATTCCTCACGCAACTGCCGCAATTTCTCCCTGACAATATTAAATTAATTTTATTGTAATTTTTTATGTGCGTAGTGTATTTATTGACTTTAAATATTTTCATTGTTCTTCGTTGGTTAGAGTAATTATTCGAAAAGAATCATATCACTCTTGAGAAAATTGAGCGCGATTAAACTACCTGGTAGCTTCTAAATGTATCCAAATGACCTCATTGCATGCAACCAATGTACGCATAAGAAGTCTTCCCATGATTTTTTCATTCAATAGGTTTTTTTTCGGTCTTCCTAGTTCAGAGACATTGGCTCATACCCTGCTCCCCGTCTTTTGACACCACCTTGCAACGGCAAGCTCGTGAGCAGAAATTCCAACCGCCCGATT
The DNA here is from genome assembly GCA_900490705.1 of Pristionchus arcanus. Taxonomy (NCBI): domain Eukaryota; kingdom Metazoa; phylum Nematoda; class Chromadorea; order Rhabditida; family Neodiplogasteridae; genus Pristionchus; species Pristionchus arcanus. The sequence continues at coordinate 68,078 of LS486950.1, read as the reverse complement.
ACATCCATTTTTTAGGTGGGAAGCTATTTTCACTGATTACCATACCCACCTTGTTCTGTCATATATTTCCTTATGAGAGTTATCAACTGATTTTTATGCAAGAGAGGTATTTAGAGGTTTTTATTTGTTCTTCGTACCATTGAGAAACTGACGCCCGTCCCGAACTTCTACTCTTGACACAGCCATGCAACAGCAAGCTCGCGTGCCAAATTCGAACTGCCCATAACCGTTTTATCAACGTGCAAATTAACTTTTCCACTTCCTACCCTCCCCAGATAACTCTGTGAGATGCTTTTCTAGATAAGGAAGGTAGCGAAGATGTCTCACTTGGTATGTGCAAGTTGCTCTCTCATTCTCGCATTCTGCTCCACTTCCCAATCTCGAGTCGATCGAAGAGTCTCCGTCTCCACTTGCAGACGATCGATCTAATTTATCTCATTATTTAATTCAATATAAATCCACACTGGACGAATGCGATTATAATGTGCTTCATTTCAATTGCAGATTGATAGTTTTTAGCTAAAACAAAATAGAGCAATCAAGCGAGGATCGCTCATTCCCATCACTACACCTATCATAATATTCGTGAAACTTAAATTTCACAAGTTGTTTCTCCCATTCCCAAACAAGTAAATGCGAACCTGCTGAGCTCCAAGTGCATTCTGCGTCGCCATTCGATCTTCCAACTCCTTGATTCGAGCCTGCAAAACAATCTTCTTAGTACTCGGAGTGTATTTCAATGCATTCCCCTGCACACCCGAGTAGGTGGCGAATGAAATCATGTTCACACTGTAGTCGTTCCCCAGCTCCGTCGAGTCGGGATCTAACGAGGGACTCGAGATGTGATCGTACCTCCGCGACTGCCCCAATCTCTTGTATTCCCCGTTGCTTCACATTCGCCCCATATTGTAATGGTCTAGTGTTCTTCTCATAAAGCTATTACGTCTGGTTTCATGTGATACGGGTTCACACGCGATGGGCGACAAGTATCTTGACTATACTATCAGGACTTTCTACCATTACTGTGTCAATGATCAATTCTCTCTCAATCATACCTGGGCAACAGCTCTTGCCTTGAGTGACGCGTGTCTCGCTTCTCTCTCCGCCTCGCTCACTGCCGATTCTGCCTGAAATTCTTACGTTTCACGCTGTGATCGCATACCTACGGGGTCAAGAAAATGCAATTGTAGTAGTTGCTTGGCTGTCAAAAAACAAAAGTTTTGAACTTACAATTTGCCCCGCATCATTCACGATTCACTCTTCCTACTCATTAGCGTCAATTTCCAAATCAACAATCATAATAAGCTTCCCATTGAAATATTATCCCAATTTCTCGCACCTGTGCCACTCTAACAGCCATTTCATCCATTTCCTCTTCCATTCTCGCTATTCTCTCCACTTCTCCTCTCAATCGATCATTCTCTGCAGTCAGATTAACCAGTGCCTCCGTGATCTCGTCCGTGTCCGCGTCTGCCGTCAATCTGCAATGGTGCATTTTAATGCTTATTTTCGATCTCAAAGATCAACTGCTGGGGCTCAGATTTTGTCTTTTGGAAAGCTTTTCGTAATTTCTCATTCAATATTTGTTGTTTGTTCTACGCACTTTAGAGATACTGGTGCAAGGACAAATCTCTGGATATTGATACCACAGTGCAACTGCAAGCTCACTGGCCAAAATTCTGCAGTTATTTTTTCTAACAAGACTGAAAGGACTCGTCTCATCCCCGTACAAATTTACCACAATTAACAAGCAGATACTGGAGCACAAAGTCTCCTAGACTGTACACAACTAGGAAGTGAAGACAGAGAGACAAATGATCTAACCTCGAAATATCCTCTCTGGAAGCAGCTTGTGGAAGGGCGAACGTCACTCTCTTCCGTTGCTTCTTCTCACGTAGACTCGAATCACCGTCAACGTTAGTCTGGAAAGCTCACTATAGTGTTATAAGAGATCTTCACGAAATCGCCGCAACATAAACAATGTCCCATTTGACTACACTGAACACCACCAGTTCACCAGGTGCCTAGAAACTCAATTCCGCAGAAATGACGATGTCTTTAAAAAAACCGTATTCCCAATTAGTCAACGTAGAACTACCGTACCTTGGCCAATTTGCTGGTGCCGGGTAGATCATCGAGTTCCGATGGATCGAGTGGAGGAGGAGAGTGGAGACCATCTGGAAAGAACAATACGACAATTATTATTTGTTTTTGTTCTACGTATGAGAAAGTGATCAGATTCGTGGTCCACCCACGACCCTTGAAATGCTTGCGCATCCTCAAGTCACCTGGTATTCCCAAAAACCAAAATAGCTCAACGGCGATCGATTATATTCGTTCATTTGTCGACACTCACTTATAGCTTATTACAACTAACTGAATACTCACTCTTGTTCACCACGTGCACTGCCCGACCGGGGGAGGATGTACGCACTGCCCGCTGCAGCTGAGGTTGCTGCGATGGCTGCAATTTATTATTGTTCAAGTATAATGCCAGGATCTGATCAGAGCTTCGACAGTGAAACACCTCGACTATGATGAAAAACAATGCAATTTTCAACAATCCTACGAAGGAATTGATAAAATAGGGAACCTGCTGCATGGATCGTTGCACCCTCTCAGTCGTGGCTGCTGCAGGAGTCGCAGTGTCGAACGAGACTCCCGTCACACGGTCGTCCGTCTCGGTTGACGCCTGCAAGGAACCGGTGGTGATTGTGTTTCAGAGATATTACAAATACATGTAGGAACTAGGTCAAGCAATACACAGCCAACGCCTGTGCTAATATTAACGAATTAGTGGGATACGAGTTTCAGGACCATCAAACCAACATCAATTGGTTCCAGTAGTATTATATGTGGCACATTTTGTTGGATAGAAAAGGTTACCTCTCTCCTCGTTCTCTTCTCCATCTCATCAAACTTCTTCTGGACGATTCTCATCGCTTCCTTCTTCGATGTCGCCACTTCAGAGGCCGATCGACACGCATCCTAAAATTGTTTTTATTGCTCATTGTATCATCTAAATCGGACGAGCATCGCACACTGATCATATATCAAGAACTAGACCACTCTTGATATCCCGAAATCAGCGGGTGGCCAGCATAGTGCTTTTTGACAATAGGAGCAAAATATATTGTTAGAGGAATTCCTCTGTTTAGGACTAAAAGACTACTTGTTCCTCGAAAGTGACTGCCCCTTATAAAATGTAGTATCTAACCTGCAGATCAAGTATCTGTCTCTCCTTATCGAGGATTACACTGTTCAACTCGACGATTCGCTCGTCTTTGTACATCATTTGCTGCTGCACTCGCTCCAGATCCACCGGCTCGTTACGCCGACGCTCCTGCAAAGATCAAAGATCAACAATAAAAGATCAAAGATCAATTTAAATCAGCAGTTGCACCCTAACAAACATGCACTTCTAAGAAAAAAACACACACACACACAAAGAACGCTAGGTGAACTCGTGTTTCACCTGCACACAATGTTAGGGGCGAAACGAGCACTAGAGAAGTGGGTAGATCAATGGATTATGGAAATGAGAAAGGGGCGGACTTACTCTGGCCATTTCACTCTCCTCCCAAACTCTCAATTGATCCTCGAGATTCTTGATTAGAATGATCTGGTCGTTGATATGTACTTGTTGTCGTTCCATATCCGATCGAAGGGAGATCGATAACTTAAATATAATTTTGAATCATACCTTTCCCTTGAGAAAAACCGAGTATTTGGTAGGATGAGCATAATGATTAGGAAAAAAGGGAGGACCTTGCGTATGATTTGTGAAAAGTTTCGAGCTTACCTTTTCCGCTTCTTCCAGTTTGAACTGCGTCTCATTGAGAGAAATGAGCAGCATGGCGGGATGCTGAAAAATAAGTGAACAATTTTTTTTTAAATAAGATTAATCTATAAGATAGGTGCATCTCTAAAACCGTTTGGAGTTACGCTGATGTGATAACATGCGGCTTGCGATAAATAGAACAATGGTTAAGCAATAAGATTAAGATTACTAAAAGACTCACTTGTTGTTCATCTTCTGGATCCACATTCTTCTCATGCAATATATTGCTAATCTCGTGTCTCAGCTGATCGAAGCGTACTTTGGTCTTGACTTTATACTTGTTGAACTGAGCTGTGATCTCCTGAAATCGATCGGCCATGATATTACGCAAGACAACTACATGCTTCATGCAAAGATACATCACAATTCAAGTGGTTCGGAAAGAAATAGTCAAAATTCAATCGAATTAGGGTCACTCACATTACATTCATCCTCTTTTCTGGCCAACTTGTCGATGTAATAAGCAGCCTCAGGAGAGAAAGCCCCCTCCCGAAGGGGAGGTGCTTCCATACCGGTAATCTGAAAACCGGGATACAATGAAAATTAGCAAGGATAAATCAGAGAAATCAATCCACAAAGTTGAAACCAGAAAACACCAACTCACAACAAAACCGGGAAATTCGCAACCTAAAGCCGCGAAAAGGAGTGACACGACTACTACCGTAGCTAAAATTGGAGTTAGGTGTTGGAGTTAGAGCAGATTTTGGATTCAGAAAATATGTTGCTTTCAAACGTTAATTACTAATTTCAACTTGTTTTTGCTTGTTTTTCTTGTTCACTGATAGTTAAAAACAATTGTTCTACCGAACCGAAGTGTCTTGTCTTGTCTAACTTGAAGCTATTGCAGCCAAACACCGATGTGAGCCTCATGACAGGTTCAGAATCGGCTGAAGTTGCCGCTATTGTGGCTTCTGGTGATTCGGCAGGGTTACCAGCTAATGATGTAAAGTCGAACGAGGAGCGTCATTCACAAGGGGACGCGAAAAAGCCTCAGGAGAAAATGCGAGAGGCGGCAGAAGTCTATTTGTTGATGCACAGGTCGGTTTTGCTTAACATTTTGGCTAAATCACATCCTAAATGATTTGATAATTTACATTTAGAAATTAGAAAGCTCCCTAACTGTGAAAATTAGCAGAAATACTTCCATGCGCTTCCAGATATCATGAAATAATCACCCAAAATTTTCAGGAACTGCCGAGTTTCGCGTAATATTCGAGCGAATTGGTACTTTGAACATCTCGATAAGCCTGTCCAGATCTACTCAGGGCCGGTTAGTTCGCATTTTATCTCATTATAACAAAATCACTCTAATTGCATGCTAAATCTTCATTTCCCTTGTTCAAAATCAGTATTCAATGCGTACTTACCGTAAGTTAACCTACCGTACTCCAGAACGATATGAGCAATGAGATGCTGGTGTACGGTATGACTCCCGTTGATGGAGCAGAAGAGGAACACGTGGGCAATGAACAACTTCTGTTCACAAGGAACTCCAAGATGATCTTCTTTGCCAAGTAAGCACCGTATTCATAGCCGTTATCGATCTACTCATGTTTCATTCGATTTGTGGTCTCGTAATCACCACATTTCAGACTCTATCGACAAGTGTACGTGCTCGACCTCAGTCCTTCCACGCTCGTTGCGGTGAGCTACCGTAGCTTTTCATTACCGTACCCTTTCATACATTAGCGTATTTTTACAGGACGACGAGGCTGGCTGCTGCCTATTCACTCTGCTCATCGAACACTTCAAGGCGTGTCTCTACAGTCTCACGAGACAGGTACGGTATGCGGATTACGGTAGTCCCCTTTTATTACAGTGTCATTCATTGTTATCAATTCTAGATGGTGCTTCCTGGCAAGCAGCTGACCCTCCGACCCGCCATCTATCTTACCGTACTCGTCTATACTCCATATCTCACTTTCGAGGAGAAGACGGTGAGTTAGTGATTTACTACGGTAGAATCACAGTTAATCGATAATCACAGGTTCTCGTGCAAGGAACACTCGTTAATCATTTGAACGTGCACTTGGTAGTCGAAGATGTGGAGATAAAGGTACGGTAGCGATTGCTTTCTGTATTCTATTTATGACCGACACAAGCTTCGTGATCACTAAATAAGAAGAAACTGAAAAAATGCTGAGTATCTCTTCGATTGTCCATTTTTTTCACCCGATCAACATTTATTTTTAAGTTCAAGAAGATCGTCCATTCACTACACAAATTCTCTCAGCCAATCGTCGATGCGTGGGGAAAGAAGAACGAGGAGAAGAAGGTACGGTAGGATTATCGATTGGTTACTGTAGTTGAAATGAAGGGCACCTTGATGTAGTCAGCTGGACCGATAGTGATTATTTGCGGATTTTTCATCGTACCAGAATCAATTTTTGCAACTACGCCCTAATGTATCTAACCCATGAAACCGTAATCCTCCACTTGAAATTGTGAACATTTCGATGCATTCCGCTCTACCGAATATTATTTTTTGTTGACCTTTTTTCAAGAAATAATAAATTCCCGTGACTCCACCTGCATGTATCAATCCCTTGCAACTCTAATCGTCCACTTGCAGCGACAGCGCACGTATCGTTCCTTCCCATCAGCCGCGGCTCCTCCCACTCCTCCCGCGGGGATTCTGAAGGAGAAAACGGCCGTATTCAGAGAAGAGATCGATGGGACGGATTATGAGGTGGGATTTTGATTGTTGATTTGATTTTTAGTGAAGGGGTAGCTAGAAAGATTGAGTGATCGGCCAAGTTGTGTCTATCCACAACCATAGACACAACTTGGCCGATCACTTCTTGCCTGTAACTCCTCTTTTAATTAAGTGTTAGAAACTTTCGCAAAGGCCTTTGGTTATTTTCCGACCCATTCGGATGAATTAATTGCCCTTTTCGTGCTCAATTTTTTTGATTGTTATCTCAGGATGAAGATGAGGACGAGGGGAAGGACGACGATGATCCTCCTGGTTCACGAACTCGTCTTCCATCAGATAGTGAAATGGCCATGGAATTGGAGGAGATGGGATACACGAGACAGCAATGGTTAGTAGAAGGGAGAGAGAGGTTTCAAATGTGGGAGATATTATGGAGTGAATGGGAAATGCAATAGGATGTTGACTTTGACTGAAATACTTCTTTATACCTGATGGGACTAGGATGATAGCGGTTGCATGCATAACATACATTTTGAGAGGAGACGGGAGATTGCTCATTCGTCGCATAATGGCTGTAAAAATATAAACTCATTTGTAAATGGCATTAAATAAAACATTGTTGTTCAGGTCTGATGTATCTGGAGAGGCGACGGCGACAGACGAGGGAGGAGCAGTGTTCGCCAATGCATCCTCACTTCCACCCGTCGAAGGATACATCCATCCAGAGTGGTAGGTAGTTAACAGTTGTTGTATGCTGGATGTGGAGTAATAGGCAGATCACGGTTGCAGAATCAAGGTGTATTCTGTATGGGTTAAAATAATAATTCGTTGCTACTTGTGTATGGAATAAAAAAAGTTAATTGGCTGAGAACTAGATGGATCAGTGTTGCAGAAGCACTACGTAGTCTGGTGGGATAGGCGAAAATCATCAGTTGTTTTCAAATTCTCGCTTCAATATCACTTGCAGGTCTCTGATCTACATGATCCGCATGGCGATTCTTGCGATTCAGATGCTACCGGAGAACACGCAAAGCAGTGAGCGATATACTATAATTTCAGATTTTACCACTGATGAGCTAGAGAGGATGGAGCTCCGAAAATTTATCTACATTTTTCTTCTGCGACCCGTAGATACATGACCCAGCGGAGACGTTGCCTAGATGTCGAACTATCTCGTATCTAATGTGACCTGTAGCATCTCCGTTTCTCAGTCCAAAGATGACTTCCCGATTTTGGGAAATAGTAATGCATTTCTCTCGAAGTTTCCCATATTCATTTATCACCTTCTCAGACATCATCCTCATCACTGACGCCGTTTGTGGAATGCCTGAGCCATCGGCCCTCCACGATCTCCTCTCCACACTCAGAAGCTTCTCCATCGCGTGCTCATTCATCCAGGTGAGCTTCATTTGTGATTTTTATTCAACTGATACCTCCGCGCGATCACATCTCTCTAAACAAAAAGGATTATGGTACACTACTGAACCCAGAGTGCTCCGGGTTAAATTGAGCGTCTGGTAAAGTTTTAGCGTAGTCTTCAATACGCTTTTACTGAATCTTTCTATCCAATTGAAAAGCAACTATAAAAATACATATGTAAAATAATATCACGCCTCTCACGTAAGATTCGACATGAATCTGTCAGAGTTTAAAATTTCGACTGATTTGGGGCCTAATGATGTATTTCTCCCTCGTCAGGTGCAAGGTCGCGTCCACTCGGAGCCTTCCTTCGGTCACGTTGCATCGTGCGAGTTATTCCACTTTCTCGCAGTGGCCACTTTCGGAGCATATCTACCCAATTGCAAGTGCATTCTGGCTGATGTGAAGAAGGGACTGAACACCTATCAGAAGTGAGTGTGGGGGCGGGGATTGATTCTGGGATATGCATTGCTGGATCCAGGGAAAGTATGGTAATAGAGAATGGGTGAAGCTGGTGAGTTCCAGCCAGAATTTTATTTATGAAGGAACAGAGCAAACGTGATAACATTGTTTGTCAGTGAGATTCTTTTAAAAAAGATAGAGAATCAGTGAATCCCTTATTTCTCAGACAATTGATGTGCTTCTGGTTCGAGAAGGCCCTGCAGAAGAACAATCACATTCTGTCGATTGTGAGAGATGTGAACGAAATGTTCGCCGATATGTATCTGAAGTGAGATTTTGATCTTTGGTCTTTCATCGCTCATAGGGTTGTTGGATAGGGTTGTTATGGACGGAGACACAGCGTGAATCCTGTCAGAAATATGCTTTTGAGGTAGGTAAAACGTTAGAGATGGGTTTAATCCTGGGAGATTTGTAGTGCAGTGATCGCTCAAAATTTCAGTGGAACTACTGAATGTTGTTAGAGCGAAAGTACGGCCGTAAATACAATATTGGTGCGATTACAGTGACCTCCGTCGCCACGCGGAGTCTCGTCTCTGCTACGAGTGTTCCATTCGAGATCTCATGTATGTACGATTGAGGGAGGGATACACCGTCAAGGAGGTAATTCGTTTATGTTTTAACCCCGAAGAACACCCGGTGACTTGTGATTCCGTTTATTCTATAAGTCGACCCTGCCTGGAAAGTTTCAATACATTCTACTCGCTGATTGGGTGAAAATACTATTTTACAGAACAAGATTGTGGGGTTATCAGTAGACTTTCGAGTAGACTAGCTTCTCCATATCTGTAGTCTGACCATGATGATCTCAGATCCGTGAGTCTCCCCGCAAGACAGTGATCGTCCTCATTCTTCCCATTCGTCAACTATCCTGTATCGAGTACACCATTACTGCCAAAGGACCAATGGAGTATAAGAAGAGGTTTGTTTACTCTCACCGGCCAATGGATTGGATTGGTTGTGCCTGATGAGACCTGCTTTATTGAACGAAACGTTAACGTCATTCGGTTCGCTTGGAAATTGATTTCAAAGGTGAACCATAAGGCCATAGATGCCCACGATACTCCTCGGGGGGATGGGATCCCCTTTCCACTCCCATTGGGCACCTATTCATAAGGCGTTGCAGACAAGTTCTGAAGGCGGAGGTCACTCTCATCGCTCCTTACAATGTACTGCAAGAATTGATCGCAGCCCCGACAACGGCGAATCCAACGAGACAGAAGGCTGTCAGGGCATACAGGGATATCATCGATGGGTGAGTGGGGAAAGACAGTCTCAAGAACAAATCAGAGGTCGTTGAAATTGGGGAATTTGATTAGTCAGTATAGCACAGAGTTACCTAGTGAGCACATGTGAGAAAAAGAGTGAGATTGATCAGCGGTTGAACTGGAAACAATTGAAATGAGGAATTAGAAGAGCTGTTCTCTAGTTGGTGCAGCGGTAAATCGCCGTGTGCGGTGGGAGATTGTTTTTAATATCGTCATTCAAGGAATGATTGTCATACGTGGGCAGGCATCCACCAAAAAAATGTTTGCGGGGTGATGCCCGCCCGAAATCGGCCCAATTCGCAGACTGATGCCCAAAAAAAATTGGATCCCAGGATGAAAAAAATTTTTCGCAGCATGATGCCCCAATTTTTGAAAAAATGCAGGGTGATGCCGGTGGATCGCGCCCACGTATGATGATTGTAGGCATGTGCGTTTCAAATGTTGTATTTGAACTGTATAACGGGTGACCGAAAACAATTGATATACTGCTGAAAAATATGAAAATGGATCGATTCATTGCAGAATCGTTGAATCGGATCGAATCCTCACCCATCTTCACTCCTTCTTCACTCAGAGATCGTACTACACCATCCCAGAGGGACTCTCCCATTGTGCAATGGGATTGTTCAGAAGAGAAGATCCGCCACCGACCAAATTGGAATTGCAGTAAGTAGGGGAAGGGCAGTGTTACAGGGTTCGGTAGGGATAGATCTTACGATAGCTAGCTTACGGTAACGAGCTGATATGGTAGAACAATAGATGTCTTGCAGTCCGGAGTTCTTCACTCGTCCTCGCTTCGACAAGTTCTGGTGCCAGCTGATCGATATTGAGGAGAGAATCTGGTTAGTCTTTTTATAAATTCAGAACATACACGGTTCGGCATTGACAAAATCATAAGATCATCTATGTGCAACATTTCCACCCGGTGAATTGCGGATTGAGGGGTAGGATATGTGTCGAGGAATAGGAGGAAGGATCGATTCTGAATCGTCGTGGCAGTGAAATATGAAATAAATGTGCAGGCAGAAATGGACGCACACTCATCAACTTCGTCTTCTTCTCACTCCGAATGAGGAAGTTTGTGGAGTGTTCACGAATCGAAATGAGAGCATCGACTTCAAGAAATCAATCAAGATACTCAGACAATATCTGACCAAGGTGAGGGGAGTTCTGTGAACTTGTGTATCATGGTGATTGAGTGTTACATCGGGTCTACTTGGTCGGAGGGATAGGACGGAATATAATAGTTTGAGACTTGTGTGTTCAAAATATTATTATTCTTGGGGGGGTGCGTGTTTTAGCATTGACGAATAAGACCAACGAAGCCCGGAATGTAATTTCAAGTTGAATGTTTCTTAAACAAGTAATTTGCAGCAATCGTCGTTCTGTCTGCTACAGGATCAGATCTATGTATTCTTCGTTGGAGGGTGAGTACATTTACACATTTTATCCAATGCGGAAAGACGCAATGTATTACGGTAATACGTATTTTTCTCCGTCCACTGGACTCCAGTTAGAATGAATCGCGCGGTTACTGAAGCTTACGGTGTTCAACACCAATGAATCTGGAACGAAAAAAATATCATCGCGTAAAGATGAAGTATCAAAATCTCTAATTGTCAGTGGTAATGATCGTCCTCCTCGTCAATTCTACCTGCTTCGAGTGACTGGCCAACCTCCACTGATCTCATTGAGAGTATCATTCATCGGAGGAATGACCAACCATATACGAGTTGATGTGCGTTAATCGATCAGTTGGAACGATAGTGATTAGGAGATTGAAATCCATGCAATCCCGAGCGATGGTAAAGAACTATATTTCTTCAGATCATCCGCAGACTTTCCGAGGACGTGAGCAAGCTTCGTTTTGTGAGAGGAAGGAAGAAAGTGGAAATTTCGGAGGAGGTGAGCATGAGTTTCAATGATATGCTATATTTCGTAGTTATGATCACAACTTGATCGTCTCACAGTCTTCTCCAATTCTAAAAATCGTCAGATTAGAGATGCAGGGAGCTTAGTGTTTCGGAATTTCTACATAATGTAGACGGAACATCTACTGCAATAACACATCGAGACATCGGGAAAAAATTGCCTTTCAGAACAGCACTTTCGCAGCGACGCTGCTGAAGAGGCCGATGGAGCGACTGATCGTCACGTACAAGGTAGGATTCAGTCTCTTTTACATTCACATGCATCTGTTCACTGTACTGTGACTGCAAATTCTGAAAATCAGATACTTTTGATGTAGGAATATTCCTGTTTCAATGTTGGCATATGTTGACACTTGAGTGTTGCATGTAGTGTCATTGCGTTTCGCGTTGCCAAAAGATTTGTAATATCTGTAATGAATAAAGATAATGAATAAAGAGAGGCACTCTTAAGGGAATTCCGTCAGACGTTCATTCGATGATCGCTCACACTTCCTCTTCTGATATGATCCCCTCTGTTAGTGAACACAACGCTCTCGCCAAGTTCCTCCAAGCGAGGTGAGAATGGGGAAGAAGTGGTCGTATGTTGAATTGTGATTGTTTTGTAAAACATGGAGGCGGTTCATTGGTGCCACCTGCTGTTTGAAGTAGTGAATTAAACGTGAAACAGAACTCTGAATGGTCTTTAAAAAATTTCTGTTGTCCTCGGCATCTACAAAACCATCGATCTCTCTAGAAATTCAGTAATTATGATTAGGTAATGAAACAGTAATTCAATACGATTTTTTCTGATCTGGAAGTCTAATATTTCCCCTTGCAGACGAGTAATCTGGAAGTTGGCGTCGATGTTTTGTGATCGAGGAGGAGATCTTCCCCCACAAGTATCCAACTACTTCACTGATATGATGCTACGGTGAGAATTCATGTTTGGGCAATGGTGCATTCGTGTTGCAGTAGTATGTTACCCGTTTCAATAATTTTTCATTGATTATTGAGGGTTCAATTTAGTCAAGCATTATCAGTAAAGAAGAGTAGTGCATCTGCTGATTGGTTTGGTAATAATCTCTTTCATTCGCAGCCGTCGTCTTGCTCTCGGCTATCAACTGATATGGATGAAGCACGGCATCGTTGGATTGTGCAGACAGGTATGATTGGGGTTTCATTGGGACTATGCATTTGAGAGTGACTGCTTCGAAGCAGTCTGGTCAAGTGGTGTCGTAAAAAAAAGTTAACTCCGCATCTCTGTGCTTCGTCGGTTCTCCATATTCTAGGTTACGCACATTTGTGCAATCTGTACATCTTTATTTTCCACAAAAATATCATGAACAATATGGCGCATCTCAAATGAAGTAATTTCTGGCAATTTGCAGATGGAGGCAGCCCGTCCGGAGACGAGTCTCGATCCTAGTGAGGATATGATTGCAATGAGTGAAGAATCGAGAGTGGCACTCGAACAATTCGTCATCTTCCCTCCAATGCATGAGAGGAGCGAAATTGAGAGAATGTGAGTGAGAATCCGTAGACCTATTGGAATATAAGGGCAGTAGTGAAGTAGTAGTATAGGTGAGCCCTGAAACTGCCGGGGAACTTATTGCTGCAAAATACGATACTTTTTTCTGCTGCTCGCGATTTGATTCCCTTTAATTGATTTAACTTACTATTGGATACCAGATTAGTGAAATCGCGTAACAGTGATACTTGTAATACCCCTGAAGCGCGAATATTGGCGGTGATTTGAACCTTTTCCCTCCAATGCATGAGAGGAGCGAGATCGAGAGAATGTAAGTTGGATTGATGAAACTGATTGGGATCGTGGGACAGCAGGGTATCAGGAATGCTGATGTTGCCGGGAACTGTCTGGTTAACTTTTTACAGCATACTACGAAATTGTGCTGCTGCTTGCGATTTGTTTCTTTTGCTTTGTTTTTCGCGCTAATCGACTGCCGATTAATCGTAAAATATAATGCTGCTCCTTCTAATATCCATGAAGCGCGAATATTGTCAGTAGTGTGAATGAGGTGTGTCTGACAATGGAGTGCTTCTCTTTGTTCCTCCCTTCCTCCAATCACTTCGTATTTCCCTCTCCCATTCATCCATCCCCCCCCCTCTCCATTCATCCAATATCGATAGTACAGTGGCCCAGAGGGAGGGAAGAAGCGAATGGAAAGTAGATGGAAGATAGCACAAATCTGTCAATAGAAGGGGAGGCTCATCCACGTCGAATGGAAGAGAGATCATTGGTTATGAAGAGAGACAGAGAAAGAGAGGAGACGAGAGAGAAGGGAGAATGGAGAGAGTCGTTCAGATTGCCCATTAATGGGCCCCGTCATGGTGTTTCTCCATATATTCCTCCTTCCTCCTTCTTCTCTTCCTCATTCCTATATGGTCATGAAGCTGGCAGAAAGGGACAACGAGCCGATTTGATGGCGCAATAACTGAAGGAGGGATGTTTTTGAAGATATTGGAAACGGAATATTAGTCGATCAGGCAACTTGTAGAAGAGGAGGTGCATGAAAGTGCCTGGGAAGTCAGTGGCGGGAAAGGACTCTGTAAAACTTATAGCAGAGTTCCTGAAACGACGTTTGGAGGAATGGGTTCATGATACCTTCGAAACCCCCGATGTCCGTGTCCGGGCCAATCAAGAGATGGATAATGAGAGGGGGGGGTGGATAATATGGACGGGAAGGGTCGAAGTTGTCATGATCGGACAGAGAGAGAGGGGGGGGGATACACACGGTCTTTAATCATCCCTCTCTCTCCTATCGCTTGTATATCGGGAGTGAGGATCGACAATGAGATCCATGTCCTCCCCACTCTCTCTCCATTCCACCCACTCTCTCGCCCTCTCTGACCATCAAGAGAGAGAAGGAACAGTGCAGATAGAGATCAGAGTGTCGATCGACCATCCTCCTCTCGTCTCTCCCTTATCTTCCATGTCCATCCCTTCCCTTTCCCTTTGGAGACTCTCTTGACCTATAGGAAGAAACGCATCGAGGTGAAAGAGGAAGGCAAAAAGTAGAAGAGGAGAAGTGCAATGAAGGACGGGCCATATCGAGATTGAGGAAGAGGAAGGAGATGCAGGGGAGGGAGTAGTGTAGCATTGTATTTATTTAGTTGAAGACCGAGACAATTAGCTATTATCCGTCGCAAGTATCGATGTAGGTATAGTGTGGCTGTGACGCGAATCTGCCTATGTGCAGTTTGGTTCATCCCTCCTCTATTCCGGGAAGAAGGGAGAAACGGAGAATATAGCATCTATCTTTCTTTTGCTTTTTTTCACTAATTGGAGTGGGGATGAATCAGTTGTGAATGGAGAAGAAGAAGCTTCGCCCATTCAGGAGAGAGAGAATAGTGATAGTGGAGAGAGTGAGAGAGAAATGATAGCTGATTGTGAATCATACTAGAGAAGGGGTGATCTACCCTGAGGAAGGGTGGTGTTATGGATTGGTTATGGTATTGAGCATTTCCGCACATTCCCTCGCCCATCCGAGATTTGAGCCTTGTCAAGTCATCCCTAGCAGAAGGGCAAATCACCACTGTCCGTTTATCAAGAGAGAGAGCGGGGGCTGGAGTATCAACAAGCGAGAGAGTTTATACAGGATGTTTAGAGGATCCATCTAGTGGACTCACCTGGATGATGGAGAGAAGAAGGGCAGGGAAATTGGATAGGGGAAGGAAGGGTGACCTGATGGGAGGAAGGAGAGGGAATTCAAGACACGTCTCATGCGCCATTATATTCTTATTATTACAATGTTAGTGTTTCTCCTGTCCTGGGTATGTATTGAATCATGCGAATGGGTTCTAGAGATGAAGGATATGTGAAACATAAGATAGAGTGGGTAAAACTTGGTTGGAGGAAAAGTTGTGAGGGATGAAATCGACGAGGGATAATGATTCTTCCCTCATTTCAGTTCTGCTTCCATCGACGACGTCCATCCACAGGGATGCCCAGCGAAGAATGTAGATGTCGTCATCGTTCAGGAGATGTGGTTGGAACCAGGAGCCATGACCGATCAGGTACGGTATCCAGGGAGGAATACAGTAGCTGATATGGTTATGATACTTTGTAAATATCCCATATTTATTGTTATCACGGTGCTAGATGGTCATGCCGATATGACAATCCCCGGCTGGTGCTAGCTAGGGGTCGACAGGAGGGAGGTGGTGCGAGAGACAGGGAGAACATGAATAATCTCGAGGATTATGGGAACTACCCTCCACTCTCTTCTCCACTATAGAGGGAGTACCGACAAAGTGGCCTACAGGGGGTATTGAAATGGAGAGGGGTGGTAATTGTGGTATCGATACGGATTGAGGGAAGGTTATGACCGGTAGAGTAAGTGTTGGTGATTTTTCAAGATTCTCGGAGCCAGTGAGGCTGAGGTTTCATTCAGTTTTCATTATTTTCTTGCGTTGCTTACTTCGTTTTTTTCTTTCTGATTTTCTGAATTCAACTAATAGCTAGTATTCATCTGAATCCCGTCATCGACGAAGTGTGAGTGCCACGTCTCCCGGAGGCTGGCAGCATCTATCCCTCTCCCTCCTCCACGCCTCTCCGATCTACATTCTCCCTCCTCCATCTCTCCACTTCGATCAGTGGGAGGAGACTCCGCCCCCTTCTCTCCCGTTGGAACTGTTCTCCCATTCCCCCACTCTCCCCTCTCTTTCCTCTTCCATTCATTCATCCCCAGTCGCCCTCATCCTGGATAGTTCCCCCTTCTCCTCCTTCTCTTCTTCATTCCTTCTTCCTCCTCTGAAGCCGGAGCCCCGAGGGCAAGTCTACTGTAGGCTCATCCCTTCTTGCCATCAACAGTCGACAACAACAGCCACTCTTCATCGCCGATTCCCCCTTCCCCAGCCCTTACACACATTTTCTCTTTCTCTAAATTCCGATGGTTTTTGTGTAACTAGATCGTATCAGCAGTCTCGTCCCTTCCCCCTCTCTTCCCTCTCCCTCTTCCCTTCCTTCTCCTCAATCGAATGCTGCATGCAAGGGGTCAGTCGGAAGTTTGGGTCTTGCATCCGATTGATAGAAGGAGTGCCAGATCTAAAACTTCTTGCTGATCTCGCCAGCTACCGTACCCTCATCCCTACCGCCCTCCAACCAGTCCGCGATACTCCACTTCCTCCCTACCGTATCCCTACAGTGTGTTCAGGTGGAGGCTTGGATCGCGCACTGCACAATTGGTTGCTAGTGAGATTCTCTCCTCCATTTGAACTCCAAGGTACGGTAGTGGAGATGGATTGTGAATTGAATAGTTTCTCGTTCTTTGTGCTCGACCCTTTTCTGAAATAGATAGCGAGCCTTTTGTTGGTTCTTCTTTGCTTTTGTTTCTCACTCATTATTCATTCAATGTTTCTTCTCTCTTGTGATGTGCCGAAAGCTCTAGATGATTTTATTCGCTCGTAGCGTCTTCTACTGAATAATCTGGATTCGTCCTTAATCGGAGAGATTGAATTCAGTGTCGATACTCGGTAATGGCTGAAGTAATCACTCATAACAAAACTATTCAGTGTTGATAAATAAATCGATTGAATGAGATTCTGTTGTTGGCCGCTTCGCAGTATTGGCCGAAGGGAAGGGAAGGTGTTGTTTGAAGAAGTGTCATGGAAGGGCAATGAAGGAGAAGGGAATGGAAGGACGGATAACGAGGCTATAAAAATAACAGAGAGGGAAGAGAGGGAGGGAACCATAAATATGGTGAGGAGAAATGGTTTGCGTGGAGGAGGGTGTACAGTTTGCTTGGCAGTATGAGGTTGATTGCACGCTTCCAACTACCAGATTTGATAAGACCACGGTGAAACACAAGTGCTCGAAGTGACAAAAAATCGCCAGGGGCTACAATGAAATAATAATACAGTGCCATGAGATCTGGTCGTGGAAAATAGACAGAAAAAGAAGTAAATGAGTGATCTTTGATCTTTGTCAGGCATGTCGTCTGATAGCGGAGGAAGTGCTGCTCTCGTCTCTCTTCACCGTCGATAAACTACTGAGGATTTGTGCCATCGGAGGTGTGGCAGCGCCTGTGAGGTGAGTAGGGAAGAGAGGAACAGTTGATTGGTTGATTGTACGAGTTTAACAAGGGGGGATCAATCATTTGCTATCTCTTGATTACTTGTCACGAGAATGAAGCGCAAGTCTACTTTGGACAAGATGCACCTCTAGTTTGAAGTGGAATCAGGGGATGGGAGTAGAATAGAGGGAAAACTGGAGTAAAGTTTTAAAATGTCTTGGATGACTCGGCACCTTCGTATTAGGGCTTGGCTTATTTGCAACTTATGGATGCACATTGAACCAGAAACATTGCAGGACATTCGCAAAGCACAGCGAGGGTCGCGATGGGACGGAGACTCGATTGATCCAATTCTCGCTTGGATCACTCATGAGAAACTCGCAGAGACATCTAATGCTACTCCCATTCCATTGCCTCAGTAAGTTATGATTGTGGGATTTTTTTTGATTAGTTTGACTCTGTTGGTACTTACAATCGTGTTTCTTGATGGCGATGTGCAGATCACAAATGAGTGTAGCTTCATAGCACCAGGAACGTGTGCGACTCTGTGAGCTCGGAACTTTTGTGGATGATTTTGGTATTTTGGCAAGTGTATTGTGGATGAAAATTGCATTTCCCAATGACGTGCTGCTTATCCCCAATAGGCGAAGCAGCATAGCACCAGGCATACACTGCCCGTGTTATTGCATTCCATTGAAGAGAAGAGATGGAGATTGGGGATTGGATAGTGCATGGGGGAGATTATTGAAAGCACGATGAGGTGTGGAGAGGGATTGAAAAGGTGCGATGGAAGGGATCGACGGATTGGAGGAAAAGTGACGTAGACGTAGCAAAAATGATATTAGCACATGAGAGAAGCATGTGAGATTCGGGCTTCGTGCTCTATACAAATGCCGAGATAATGGTTATAAGATTGATGCTTTGGACATTTTGCAGGAACTATAAACTACTAAAATAATGAGTGTTTTCTTCAGAAGGAGTGTTCGAGCAAGATCTGAAGAGGGCGCAGATGCTCATGGATATTCTACATGAGCAGTTGAGAGAGAACTCGGAATGCACACTTGAAGTGACGGAGAAACACAAGTGAGCATGAGTTTGATTATTACAGCCATTGAACCATTATCGAAATCCTTGTTTGCTGTGCCTCATGAAAGAAACACGAAGCTTGAAATTGTCTGGGGAGGTAGATTTATCGCAATGATTCGTCCAGCTGTCAATTTTGTTCTATTAGCAAAACCTGGAACTTGGAATCGGCGGGTAGCAAATTGGGTAAAATGTGCGACTCCATTGCAGATGGTCTGATATGGTGGGCGATCTGGAGAGGCAGACTGATTACTATGCCGATATGAACAGGTATGTACTTCTTTTGAATAATTTCTCCATTATCATAATAATTGCTAGCCTCTTCCTAGTTTGTTCAAAATTGAATAGAATTGCCAAAAGCTATTTTCCCAGAGGCACGAAATTCGTGATGTACATGCGGAAGACGAGCCCGTGGAGTGTCGTCGGAGTGGCCATTCCAAGCGAGAAAGGTACGGTAGAGTACGGTATATTGGTAATACGGTAACAGCTGAGACGTAAAATTAGATTGTTTCATCCCAATCGATCAGCGATTGTATTGTATCACTTTTGTGTCAACTTGTAGTTGCTGTGAAACTCAAATGAATCTGTGAAAATATTTCTCCTGATTTCTTCAATCGCAGAGAAAGTGCGAGACTGGCGCGACGGCGCTCTTCCTCTTCTCTTCTTCAGCTCTGCAGAACCAGCTGTGAGCATTTTCAGAATGATTAAAAAAGTATTTTTAATTATTAAAATAATACTCATTTTGAATAATTTTGTATTAGATCGCGCTGGCAGCGATGACGGGCGGTGGAGGAGTGCAGTACATTGAGGATAGAAGGAAGACTGATGCAGGAGGAGGACCCGAACCCGCTGATGGTAAGGGAGAGGGGATACGGTAGGAAGGTACGGTAGAGGGTACTGTATTACTGTGAAAAGGGGAATTGATGAGGGCTGCGTTAAATGAAATAATTTAGAGAAATGATACGGTTTGAAATGAGGTTATTTTTTACTGTGAAATGGAGAAGGGCAGGGTGTAATAGGGAAAGTGCTGTAAAGAAGGGAGTACTGTAGGATCCTTGTAAATATTGTGATTGCAGTGCCCGACGATTTCGTGCTGGAATGGCGAGGAACGACGGAGGGAGGAGGGTTCAAAGTGAGTTTGCAATTACCAGATCAATCTCGGTTTCGCAGATGAGGTATAGGTCATGGTTGATCGAATTCTATGATCATCACAATGCTTGTAGGGATATCATAAATTCGTATTGCAGTCATTCAATCTGACCTCCTACGTGCGCAACATGTACGACCATCTGATCATGAAGAGCATGGTCACCTGCATGTTCAAGGCCGTCAACGAGGGTACGGTAGACATTATCGATCGATAATTGATTCCCTGTAGTAAGGTTACGGTAACTCTCCCTCAGGCATCCTCGTGTCGGACAGGGCGCTTCAGGACGTGACCGAGGAGCACTGCGACTTTATCAATCTGGAGGTACGGTAGCTTGATTATCAATTGATCGATATCGATTGATCCCTGAGATACAGTTGAATTACGGTATTCTATGCAGGTCGAGGGCGTGGACGATGCGTTGCGGACGATATGCAGCCATCTGAGAACGGTTAGTTGTTGTTTTCGATGTATACAGAAGCGGTATTAGTCATCAATGGTTTTGCTCAGTATATGGAATACGAGTGCAACTGAAATGTACCTGCTGTTAATCCTACTTGAAATTATTCCTGTTCGACTCACCTCGTAGTTGAAACGGATGTTAATTAATTCTAATATGATCTTTCTTACCTATTTTCGGTTTTAAGGATGAGGTATAGGGGATGGTTGAGCGAATGCTGTGGCCATCAGAACTCTGGTTGGTGTATCATCAATAATTTGCCATCCAGGGAATGACTCCTCTCTGCCCACATCCTCTCCGCAGCAGAGATAACTCCGACAGGTGCAATATGTGCAAGTGAGTGATCTTTGATCATTCATCCATCTCCAATCTCGGTTACAGTACCTCCTTGAACGCTCTACCATCCGAAAGCGCTGATGACGTGGACTTTGAACTGTCCTTCTCATCGCTTCTCTCGAGGTACGGTAATAGTCATTAAGGCGTTACGGTAGGGTACATTATCCCAATATTTCTATTTAAGATACTTCATACCCGTCTCTGGTTCTCCCTCGTACTTCCACTACATCTCAAGAGACTCGCCGATGTTCTCCAAAATGGGTACGATTTATTAATTTTAATTTATTTTTGTAAATCGTATTTTCAGGCAACGGGCGATACCTCAACAAGCTAGCACCTAGCTTGGTAAGTGGGCGTTTTCGGGAATAAGAGGATAGATTAGGGTCTGGGTTTTGTAGTACGGTAAGAGTACGGTCTCCGCAACTCTATCGATTTCAGATGCGTCGCGGTCGTGGAGATCTGCTCAATTACTCGTCCGATGATGAGGAGGAGTATCTGTACTATCGGACGGGCGAGGGAAAGATTATGAGGAAACCAGGTGAGTGGAGGATGCAGAGGGAGGTGATGGGGGAAGAAAGGGGACAAGGGTAATAATTTTGCTGCCCTGTTGTCAAAAAAATACAATAACAATAAAATCGTTCAGAAGACATCTTCCCCGTGCGAATGTACTCTGTGGAGTCGTCGGATGAGAGCTTGACAGGTTAGCTTTGATTTTATACATTAGAGTTATCATTATTCGAGCACTGTAACTTGGCATACCAATGGATTGTGAAACAGAAATAACCCTATCATTGTTCAGGCAGTATGGACAATCTGTTGGACATCAACGGGGAGGAAATGACGCCCCTCGGAGAGAAGAGACCAAAGTTCGAGAGCAGAGATGTGAGTAGGGATGGTAGGAGGGGTTACGGTAACAGGGAGATATGGGTTACGGTATCATCATTGCAGCAATACCCCACTCCGATCTTCCTCTACTTCTCGTGCGGAGTTCGCCTTCCGACGGGAGAGATGGAGACCTTTCCCATCAATTCCCTCCCTTCATGCATCCATCACATCATCAAGAGGGCCAATCTACCACTGCTCAATTATAGTTAGTTTATATACTCAAATTCCCTGCTCGGATTGGTGATTGGATGGATGGTGCCGCTTTTTAATAGGTCTGAAACACTAATCTGTTGCAGATATCGACGATGTGCGAGTCTCACTCGATCTCTACATCCTCACCTGGCCAGTACAGGTATGATTAAGTTTTTTTTGATTCCAAACGGCTATGAAAAGGAAATGTGTTCCACT
This sequence comes from Pristionchus arcanus, assembly GCA_900490705.1. Taxonomy (NCBI): domain Eukaryota; kingdom Metazoa; phylum Nematoda; class Chromadorea; order Rhabditida; family Neodiplogasteridae; genus Pristionchus; species Pristionchus arcanus. The sequence continues at coordinate 46,174 of LS486950.1, read as the reverse complement.
AGGCACATGCCAGTTTCGTGAGTATGTACATTCCTGTTAGTCCTTTGTCTAATGAACTTATGACTGCCTCTAAAAAAACATAATTGTAGCTGGACGCGCACACTGCGGGAACAGAAGGAGCGAGTTACACTGCAGCCAAGAGGAAGACCTTCCTACAGCTACTCCCGAGTCGGGTAAGCAATGATCTTTTATCTTTGGTGATACAAATTCAGCTTGTATGTCTTGTAAATAGTTGCAATAAAGTGAAAGAATTCTACTAGACACTTGCCAGTTTCAGAATGTCTATGTATAATACTGTTCGACTGTCTCCTGATTTTTGTTTAACAATCTTTTCTATAAAATAATTGTTAGCGTAAATTGTTCAGGAAAGGGCAGTGATCGAGCGTCTCTCCCACTCGATCAGTTATCTCATCGAGCAAGAGATGGTATTGATGGATAGTAGAAGGAGAGAGGTACGGTAGAGTACGGTAGACGATTGATGAGGCGGTAATTATTTCAGCTGAGTCTGGATCGAATCGAGCGAATCTCCAACTTCATCTCGAGGGAAATGAAGGTACTCCTCCCATACACCCTTATTATTGTTGTTGTTATTGTTGTTATTCAACTGGTGTTTGTGTGCGAATGGGAATAGCGACACCGTTTATCATCTACACGATACAAGCGAGGCAGTGCGGCGCCCGAATTGATCGAGAATATTCAAGTAAAAGGGATTGCGAGAGGGGGATAGGCTCCGTCCCTTTCCTCTATTGCTTCTTATCGGGACCGAATGCATCCCCGCCCACACCAGCCATCGTCTGGTAGTTGGGATCGAATGTGCCTAAGAAGATGATCTTTGATCTCTGGAGCAGAGAAAGGGATAACCTACCTGCTTTCTTGTTCACGTCAGCGGGCTTCTTGTGACCACCACCGCTGCCGCCACCGCCCTGCAATGGGAAGCACTTGGCTGCATGTATTTGTGTACTTTTGAGTACCTTCTTCTTGTCCTCTCCAAAAGCATCGGCGCCCATACCGGCCATCGTTTGGTAGTTGGGGTCGTGGGTTCCTAAACAGGGATTGGTGATCTTTGATCTTTGCATTCGCGTGACCTACCAACAATCTTTTTCTGATCCGCAGGAGCCTTGGGTCCTGCACCGCCTCCGCCACCTCCTCCTGCTTTGCTTGCCTGAATCATGTATTACTACCGTAATCTCTGATGTTACAGTATACCTTCTTCTTGTCCTCTCCGAACGCGTCCCCTCCTACACCAGCCATCGTTTGGTAGTTCGGGTCGTGGGTGCCAGCAATCTTTTTCTGGTCAGCAGGCGCCTTGGGTCCTGCACCGCCTCCGCCTCCCCCTCCGCCACCATCCTGAATGAATATTGTTAGAAATCGATCACGTCATTTCTACCGTAACCCCTCGTGACTACTCTATGCGGATACCTTCTTCTTGTCCTCTCCAAATGCATCACCGCCCACTCCAGCCATCGTCTGGTAATTGGGGTCGTGGGTTCCTAAACAATGGTACTTGATCGTTGATCTACACTTTTCTTGATTTACCAGCGATCTTTTTCTGGTCAGCGGGTGCTTTGGGCCCGGCTCCTCCTCCACCGCCACCGCCACCTCCACCCTGAATATGTTGTATCACTACCGTATTCTGTGATCCTAAAGCATACCTTCTTCTTGTCCTCTCCGAACGCGTCTCCGCCCACTCCAGCCATCGTCTGGTAGTTGGGATCGTGAGTTTCTGAAGATGACAAGATTGATCTCTGATCTTTGGTCTATGATCTTTACCGGCGATTTTATTGGCATCGGCAGGCGCCCTCGGTCCATTGCCACCTCCTCCTCCGCCTCCCTGAATTAGGCTTATTGTGGGTAATTCTTACGATACGACCCAATAGGTATGTTACAGTACTTCTACCTTCTTCTTATCCTCTCCAAACGCATCTCCGCCCACTCCAGCCATCGTTTGGTAGTTGGCGTCGTGAGTGCCTGGGCATTGATCTTTGATCTTTGATCTCTAAATCGAGGATCTAACCGGCCACTGCTTTGGTGTTTGCAGGCTTCTTGTGCTTGTCCTTGCCACCTCCGGCACCTCCTCCTCCTCCTCCTCCTCCGGCCCCCTGAATTAGTGTTGCAATATCACTACGTAATGACGATGTCTCATTTCTGGCAGTATAGTATACATCCCACTGAATGATACGCCTACCTTCTTATCTGGTCCGAATGCATCCCCGCCCACTCCAGCCATCGTTTGGTAATTGGGGTCGTGGGTCTCTGAAAATACAATTTTATCTTTGTAGTCTTCATTGGTCCTCGATATTTACCAGCAATTTTGTTCGCATCGGCGGGCACCTTGGGTCCGTTACCGCCTCCGCCACCTCCGCCTCCACCCGCCTCAAAGATCAAAGATCAATTCTGATATTGATGGTTATACCATACCTTCTTCTTGTCGGGACCGAAAGCGTCTCCTCCAACACCAGCCATCGTTTGGTAGTTGGGGTCGTGGGTTTCTAAATGAGCCCGTGATCTTTGATCTTTGACCTGAAAGATTATTACCAGCGATTTTGTTTGCATCCGCCGGAGCCTTGGGTCCATTGCCACCGCCTCCTCCAGCTCCTCCGCCTCCGCCGGCCTGAATGGGCAATAGTCAATCGATACCCTGACCACGGATACCGTACCTTCTTCTTGTCGGGACCAAAAGCGTCTCCGCCCACTCCAGCCATCGTTTGGTAGTTAGGATCGTGGGTTTCTGAGAAAATAGATGATCGTCTTTCAATGTAATTCCGTTACCGGCAATTTTGTTTCCATCCGCGGGCGCTCTGGGTCCATTGCCACCTCCTCCTCCTCCGCCGCCACCCGCCTAAAGATCAAAGATCGTACCGAGGCCGTACTCAGATTACCGTACTCACCTTCTTCTTGTCGGGACCGAATGCGTCACCGCCTACGCCAGCCATCGTTTGGTAGTTGGGATCATGGGTTTCTAAAAGAAGAACGATGTTTGGACCCAAGAGCTCTGCCCATACCGGCAATTTTGTTTCCATCAGCGGGCGCCTTTGGCCCTCCTGCAGCTGCTCCTCCGCCTCCCCCTCCTCCGGCCTTCTTCTTATCAGGTCCAAACGCATCTCCGGCAACTCCAGCCATCGTCTGGTAGTTGGGATCATGAGTGCCTGAGAAGTTGGTCGTTGATCTTTGTAGTCATGCTAGTCACAGTACCAGCGATTCCTCCTGCAGCGGGTGCCTTCGGGCCTCCAGCGGCTCCACCGCCTCCACCAGCTTTGGTTGCCTGAGATTACGGTATTCGATGTGGTGCCCTTCCGGTACAGTATACCTTCTTCTTATCAGCGCCAAATGCGTCACCGCCCACACCAGCCATCGTTTGGTAGTTGGGATTGTGAGGGTCTACAAAGGGGTACGGTAAGGTACAGTATACCCGAGCTACCGTATACCTACGACGCCTCCCTCAGCTGGTGCGCGTGGTCCTCCGCCACCGCCGCCGCCGCCTCCTCCTGCCTGAAATAAGTACCGTATCCACTGTATTACCATAATCTACCGTACCTTCTTCTTATCAGCACCGAACGCGTCACCACCAACAGCCGCGAGCGTTTGATAGTTCGGATCGTGGGTATCGGCGATCGCAAACTGAGCAGGCGGCTTGGGTCCAGCGCCTCCACCGGCCGGCGGCTTGGCTTGCGATTTCTGAACAATGAAGATTACGGTATTCGATGATACAGTAATCCAGCTGATCTGATGCCCAACCCGTTTCTTGTCTGCTCCAAAGGCATCTCCGCCCACAGCAGCGAGCGTCTGATAGTTTGGATCGTGGGTATCGGCAATCGCAAACTGAGCGGGAGCCTTGGGTCCCGCCCCTCCTCCGCCTCCTGCTGGCTTGGCTTGCGTTGGCTAAATAATACGGTAAGGTACGTTAGAATACGACCAGTTGAATACTGTACCCGCTTCTTATCGGCGCCGAACGCGTCTCCTCCCACAGCCGCGAGTGTCTGAATGAGTACGGTAAGTGGACTACGGTAGCTACCGTATACCTGATAATTGGGGTCGTGGGTGTCGGCGATAGCAGGTTGGGCGGGTGGCTGAGGCCCTCCCCCTCCTCCTCCCTGTTGTTGTTGCTGTCTCGGAGGAGCTCCTCCTCCTCCTCGTCCTGCCTTGTCCGGACCGAATGCATCACCGCCCACTGCAGCCAGCGTTTGGTAGTTGGGATCGTGTGTGCCTGAAACGGCAAAGGTACGGTAGTCGCTAGGGTACGGTAACTTACCAGCCATCTGAGGTTGCTGTTGTTGCTGTTGCTGCTGCTGCTGCTGCTGGTGTTGTTGTTGTGGAACGGGCGATCGTGCAGCAGGCTGCTGCTGCTGTTGCTGCTGCTGCATGGGAGGGCCGCCACGAGGGGCCTTGTCAGCACCAAACGCGTCTCCACCAACGGCCGCCAGCGTCTAGAATAGGCTACGGTTGATTGGGATACGGTACCTACAGTATACCTGATAATCGGGATCGAAAGTGCCTGCGACTGCGTCTCCATTTGCCGGTGGTTTCGGACCTCCACCCGGTCCCCTGCCGCCTCTGAGAAGATTGGAAGGGTTACGATATCCACCAGAGTACTATACTTGTTCTTATCGGCGCCGAACACTCCCTGCCCGTCCTTGACCGCTGCCAGCGTTTGGTAGTTGGGGTCGTAGGTGTCTGAAAGTCGGTTTTCGATCAAACGAAGATTACGTTTGGTACCGTACCCGCAATCTTGTTAACGTCCTCGGGCTTCTTGGGCATCGCTCCCTAAGTGGGTTCGGTTACAGGATGGTACGGTATGCGATACCGTACCTTCTTTGGTCCAAAGAATCCACCGAATCCTCCCTTCTTCTTATTCGTGTCCTTCTTCGGCTTCTTATTCTTGCCCTCATCATCGTCATTGTTGCTGCTCTCTTGTCCAGACGATGGAGCCATCTTCTCGCCCTGAACGAGAGTACGGTAATCAGGGTACGGTAGATCCCTGGCTCGGTTTTGCGGAATAGAGTATATTTAGTCGATATAGTATGATCGGTGTGATTACTTCTTGATAGTTACTGTGGTCTCGAGACGATTACAGTACTGCACGAGATACGGTAGATCTCCTTAGAGTACCGTACCTTTTCATTGTACACATCGAGATTGGGATCTCCTCCACTGCTCAACGGCGTCATCTTCGATCGGAGCGAGACTGGTTCTGAAAAGAAAGAAGAGGGGTTGGGGACGCCGAGTGGGCGCGAGAAGTCCTCCACTAGACACGGGCCGCCATCTCTTGATTTAGCACTTTTTCTCGACTCGAGTCGCCGAGATAAATTAAGAGACGATGATCTGTATTTCGATCTCCACTAACCGCCGTCCTCCGTGTGTGCCACGATAGAATCCGTCTGAAAGGATGGAGATTATTGATTGGCCCGAGGGAGAGATCTCACGCTTCGCGGCTTGCCGCATCCCAGTACGAACGAGACGGTTGCGAGTAGAATGAGAGGAACAGAGTAGAGCAGCTGAGAAGGAGTACGGTAGGAATACAGGGGTACTCAATGGTCTAGAAGGGGCTGGTATACCTGCCACAGCAAAGGAGGGTCGAGCATTGGGAGTAGTGAGAATGGAGACAATCGAGTGACCGACCAACGAGAGCGATCGGTGAGAGATCGAATGAGGAAAAAGAGAGGAGAAGGAGGATGGGGGATATTGAAATACGAGATTTATGGTGGAATGAGACAGTGCAATTAATGAAGAGAGACAGAAGGATTAAAATTATTGAACTTTTCGTTATTGAAAAATATTAAAATTAATTTTTGCAGGAAGTGAAGGAGGAGAAGGACGGTCGATACGATGCAATGACGAAGAGACTCGGTCTTGTGATTGCGAGTCCCGAAGCGAAAGAGAGATTGAAGGTATACGGTAGACGAGAGGGGCGGTATTGACCACATTCAGAGCGGTCGTAGCTCGGGGCAAAAAACAGAGAGGTTCCAATATTTCAAACTAGGTGGATGTGTGTTCGGGATTGATAGATGATATATATGAAGTCTAGAATGTAGTATTCGTTGGATTTCTGTTATTTTCCAATAAAAACAATGATGATTGTAGGAGAGACTTCATGGAATTCTCGTTGATTATTCGATGCTGAAGAGAGTGGGAGATTCCGATCTATTCTATGCGTGCAGAGTTGTCGATTCGAGAAGGTTAGTTACTTTGGTTGGCATTGTGATTCCGTGTTTCGAAGGGAACTCAAAGTGGGTGGCTGTACCAATACAGTAGTAGACCTCAGCTCGCTATTCGAAATGATTTTCACTATTTTGTCGTACTGTTTTAATTTCTCGATAGTGAGTATAGCTGATCTTTGAAATCTTCCATCTTCAGATTCGCTCGTCATTTCGTGAAGGAGGTTCCTCCTCCTCCGATCATCATAACTCCTCAAATGAGAAGAGCGATGAAAGAAGAGGAAAGAAGAAGGGAAAAGATGGAACAGGAAGAGAAAGTTAAAGCGATTAAGAAGGATGTCATGAGGAGTCTCGGTATGCTTTGATTGATGAGGGAGTTTTTTTTAAGAAGTGGTTATAGACAAGTAATTGCAAAGTTGAGAAATGACGGGGATTTGAGAAGATGCTGAAACGCGAATGAAATGGGTATTCGATGATACTTTTTGTGTATCTTAATCCTATTAGAAACATTCAAGTTTCTTGATTTTTGGCAAGGCATTGAAACCTATTTTTGGATGGGTTATTCGATGTAATTGAATGTCTTCGCAGGATATCGTGAGGACGCGTCTCAATTGATAAAAGCGAGAGAAGAGGAGGAAGAAGCTCTTGAAGAGATGGAGAGAGAGGAGAAGAAGGAGCGAAGGAGGGTCAGAGTAAAGAGGGTGAGTTAATCAATAAAAAATTTTTTACCATAGATGACTGGAAAGTACTGGTTCGGAGAGTTGTAGTTGAATAAGTAATCTCTTTGCAGCCGAAACCTCCCTTGATGCCGGCATTCCCAGTTGAGAAGAAAGAAGGGAATAATGAAGAGAAAGGGTTGATGAGTAAGGCTGAAGAGCTGAAAAGGATTGAAGAGAAAAAAATGGAAGAAGCGAGAAAGAAGAAGGAGGAAGAGGAGAAGAGAGAAGCAGAGGAAAGGGAGGATGAAGATGAGGAAGATGATGTTAGTTTTTCACTTATGAATTGTATATTTCGTTTTTAGCGAGGTTTTCGGCATCTTATCGAACGATAAGATTTAGTTACGCTTTGATAAGCTCTTGAAACAGGGATTCTACAGGGAAAGTGGAGATTAAATATTTCTTTTGCAGAGTGAAGCAGCGGATATAATCGTTCCCCTTCCTGAGCCACTCGATCCAGAAGCAGAAAGATTGAGACAACTACAGGAATTGCATGAACCACAGATACCAATGGGAAGGAGGAGGATTGTTGGTGAGTTAGTTATAATAAAGAGCGGGAAGAGATATACTAATGGATGAGTAAGAGTTAATGAATATGATAGGCGTGGAACACGAAAAGAGCAGGTTTTAAATAAGATTCATAAGTAAAGCATCTCATAGCAAATTATGTGGTGGTAGCTGACTATTAAGACAATTAAAAACTATCGGTCGCAGAAGGAAGGTATTTTATGATTATGATGATTGCAAACGAATAAGAGATAAGAGGAGCGCGAATGTGACTGGATTAATAATAATGCTCCATTGATTTGATGATAGTGACGCTCCTGTGTATCCAGAATCGGTGCTGAACAAACTTATTCGGTGATATGGAAACTGAGAGGCCAGAATGCTGCGGGCGAAACATTCGTTTTATTTGCAGACATGGACTCCCTCGATCTGACGAAGAAGGATGTGATGTGCGACTTCTGGGTTATTGTGAGGATCACCGATCAGATTCACATTCAATTCGCGCAGAGGTATGGACAAGGGAACATCTTAGTGGGTTACGGCGTCTGTAGAGTTTAAAGAAGGCCGATGAATTCGATAACGGTAATGAAATAATGAATGGTTGAAGTGCGTGAGAGAAAGTATTCTAGTCGATGATAATGCGAAAATTTGCTCTTCAGATACGCTCACTTCCGTCACACTCTCATCTTCGATGAAACGTGGAGGAAGATCAAGCGAGCACTCAAGTACGGTAGAGATTACGGTAGATTAGTAGGGGTAGGATATGGAACGGAATATAGTTTTTAGATGCTTTTCCAAGATAAAATCGTAGAATGGAAGGTGATTGGATTTTGTGAAGTTGGTGAAACATGAGTTGGATTTGTGGAACTCTAATTCGTTGCAGGGTGACGAATCAGCAGATGCTACTGGAGAAGGCTCACGAAACAATGGAAGTGAACTCATTACTGCTCATATCGGATAGAGAGAGGAGAGAGTATGGATCGGGTGAGTAATGGACAGAGAGCTTTTTTTTCAATTGTTGTTCCGGTTTTATTAAATTTCGCGAACACTCCCGAACTTGATGCAATCTTGAAACACGAACGCAATGGGGAGAGATTAAATTCAAAAATGCAGAGTGTATCGATGGCTCGATCGAGCCGGATCCCGATTCGGTAGTAGTGGAGGAGGATAATTCAAGAGACCAGGTGAGGATTAGTTACGAAAGTTTTATGAATGGTGTTCTAATCTTCAAATTCAGTTTTGTGATCTCGTTTTGAATGGAAAAAATAATCAATTTAAGGTGACGGAATCGGCTCGATTCTACTACACGCCCGGATCGTTCGCCTGCCCAATGGTACACCATCACTGGTTAGTTGAAGGCTTACTGATTCAGAACGGACAAATAGTTTTAAAATACGACATAGAAGAATTGTGACAACTAGGTGATGTTTGGTTACGATTAGTATACACAAGTAGATGTGGAATGGATCTTGGATGAGTCGTAAGGAAATGATGCTATTTATAAACTATAAAGTGCCATTCTGCATCTTCTTCAGGTTCGTCGTTCCTCCCCGTCTGAAGACGTGCATTCCCAAGCATCATCAGAGAGCAATGGGACAGACTGGAATAAAGGTGAGGTCTTTGAACTCGGTCACTTAGGTATTGTATACTATTAATAGCCTCCTTCGGAGGCTAGACCCTGCGGGTTGCATGCAGCCTGCGGCTGCAGTGAGGCTCGCTGCGCTCGCCAAACCCTGGGCCAAAAAAATAAGACTCGATTTATCTCCGTCCTATCAGAATCGTGATCCTCCCGAGACGACGGCGATCGACGTCCTTCGCACTGCACTCCACGCATTCGCTGCGTCCAATGTAGAGAACGTCTACCTGTTCAAGTGAGGGTCTTTTTACTTCAGTATCGAACAGTATTGCTGAGACAGAGGCTGAAGAAGGGATAGGGAAGTGGTGAAACGAGAATGATCTAGGTGTGTTTTGTCTTGTTGAAAGTGATGAAAGCAATATTGCTCAACTGATGAAATAAATTATTAATTGTAAGGAGCATTTTTGTAACATAATCGAACCTGATGCAAAACAAAAACACAAAGTCAAATTTTACTATGACGTCTGATCGATTCATAATGAGTGCGTATTGCAGGGACAGATTGGGCGCGGTGTTCTACATGCATCTGCACGTGGACATTGAGAGTGTGGAGAAGATGAGCAAGAGTGTCCCGGAGAATATTAAGAAGTGAGTCTGCTAGAGTAAAATCATTTGATATAATGCATTTATAGAGGCGAATGGTTACGATTGATCATTGCGTGCGCTCGGCTAGATGTTATGCGTTAGGATTGAAACACAAATCATAATTTTGGAACATGGGAGAGTGAAGAAATCATTGCGTGGTGCCACCTACCTTCTATATCTTGAGACTGAAACACTGATCATTCGAGCAATTTAGGGAAGCGGATAACGGGCAGTTCAGCACGAATGTGCTGCTGGCGGTGCATGGAGTGGACAGACCGAATGAGGAGGTGAGCAGTGATCTTTGATCTTTATGGATTTTGATCTTTGATCTTCAGATCACGATCGATCTGCCTGACATGCTGCAGCGGCAGTTGAATGCCTCCCATCTGGACAAGATAATCGGAATGTTCGCGAAGAATAAGAAGGCGATGCTTGAGCAGCCAGATGTATTGGTCAGTGGCTCAATCACCGTATTTTACGGTTGAGTGATCCAGGTAGAATGAGATCCAATGTGTTTTGTGTTATCTAGCAAATGTCTTGCGCTCACTGTAGATTCTTGGACATCACTGAATAAGAAGGGCATATGAAACATATGAATTCCTTTACGTCACTACCATAAATAAGATGTGCTCAATCAATAATTCCCCTTGCAGTTCATCCAACCTGAACCCCGTCGTCCCTCTCGCATCTATCACTTCTCCGTCCCTGACGCCTTTGCCAATGCCAAGTTGATGGCAGCATTCGATTTCTACGTACGACAACATCTGACGGTGAGGATACTGTAGGATGGAGGGGTACGGTAGTTACGTTGAACGAGGTGTAATCATCAGTCAGGGAACTTTGATGAGGATATTAGGCCGGTGAAACCTGTATTTTTTTTGTTCCTTCCATCATCCTCCATCAGTATAGGGGATTTGAGTGGTCCAGAATAGCATGGCTTGATCATTTTCTGGGGAGCATTCATGAAGTTATTGTGCAGGTGAAACCTAGATGAACCGTCAACTCATTGGCTTCGGCATTTTTTTATATTTAACTTTGAATCGTCCAGCAAAGTGTAAGCCTTTTGCAGCACGAATGGCCGGAAGTTCGATACCGTAGTTCTCGTGGAACTGCCATTGGATCGATGGATAGATTGGCTGAATTGAGGATGATGTCATGCACTCAAATGAGTATTACTCCAACTATTGATGAACCACCAAAGGAAGAGGAAGTGGAGGAGAGCGAGAGGGGAACGGAGGAGGTCAGCGAGGTGAGGAAATTTGTTTTGGCTGAGTACTCTAAACGTTATTGAAAGATTCGTAAACTACTGTATACTAAGGCTGCAATGGTATTCAAGTGGTTGGTAGAATAATAGAGAAGATGTTATAGTGATTGAAATATGCGCAATGCTCAGCATTCACAGTTTGGATGAAACCCGGGAGTTCCTTGAACGAGATATTGAATTTTCAATAATTCATCATTATTCTTACAGATCGTGGACGGCAACCTGGCAGTTTCCATTCCAATCCCCTTCACTGGAGGAAGGAATACAGCGACGGAAGATGGAGAGAGACAGGAAATATTGGAGATTATGGGAATTGCTGGTCAGTGAATGCATTGGCAGAGTGTTGGCAATACATTGGCACTTGCATATGAGGTTTACGTGAAACATAAATGTTCAGTTGAAAATAGGACATGATTCAGCGATGTGACACTGTATTACGGAACATGTAGCCGAGTTCACAGGTTACAAAAAAAAATTTAAATATTTCATTCAGAAACGCCAGTGGTGACGGAGGAGGGATCGGAGACAGCGAAGACAGTGAAGAGTGCACCCGAAGTGAAGAGAGAGAGGGCATTGAGGAAATTGAGTGGACACATCTATAGAGGAAAGAAGGTGAGGAAGTGTTAATGATGTCATGATTAGCGGCTTATTGACTTATTTATCGTCTTGAATGAGGTGACTTCACTGATTGATGACTACCGAGAGTTCCTTATTATATTTGAAACACGAATGGAGTTCGAAAGTCTACTTTTTTTATATCTCTTTCAGTCATTCGAAGCGCACACCTCTGTGATGACTCCCAAGCTGCCTCCCACCTACCATCCCAAGTTCAATGTGATCTGCAAACCGAAGGGACCGGGCAGTAATGCTTACGGTGAGTGGATTAACGAAATATGAGAATTTAAGGTGATGGCGATTCAAAGTTTCCATGCTCCTTCGTAAGACATTGAAACTGGATTGTATAATATATCGAGCGTTGGGTGGATGAGTACAAACGATTCTCAAAGTGATTATCCACAGGTTTCGCTGTGGCGGAGCTTCGTCTGATGGGCACTTCCGGCTCAGTCATCGATCCGGGTGAGACCGAATTGACGGATACGGCTGCGGCTGCACTATTCGACACGACGGAGGTCGGAGTGAGACAGTGAGTTGGATATTGTTGACTTAATTGGAGATCATATGAACTTCAATATGAGTGAAATGGAGTACGACTGTAATATAATCATCATGAAAATGCGAAAAGTTCTTCTAGGAATGGATTCTTGCAGATTTGAGCAGTTGACACGGTCCGATCGTGCGGAGTTCACTGCTCACAAGAGGATGGAGAGACTCAAACACGGACGATTCTCCCGATTCTTCAAGAATGAAAAACTTGAGAGTGAGTCTGTGTTATTTTCCACCGGTAGATTTGCGCATCACAGTTTCTATAACTCCCATTCTTTTCTTTGTTGAACGATGAAGTTTCAGCATCTAGAGAAGTGAAACATATATATTAAAATTTCATTACAGAATTCGAGCACACATTCATGGTTGAGTTGGTGGTGTGGGAGATGGGAGACGTCGGCGATGATTACGTGAAGAATGCAACACTCGCATTCATCAGACAGGTAGGGAGAGTTATTGTTATTCAACCGGATCCAACGGTCGCAGCATTTCTGTGCAATTGGTTGAACATAAGTGCAGATAGTGAAACTTGATTGTGACGTGCTTTCGAATGCTATGGAGGATAGTTGTTCCCATTGGGTGGACTGCTATTGGGTGTATTCGCACAGAGAAGACTGAGACCGATCTCTCGCAGGCTCTCGTGGACTGCGTGACAGAATACTGGATGTTCACTCGAACACTCGTCGATAAACCAGCAAAACAGGATGAAACGTCCCCCATGAGTGAGTTATTCTATTTACTTCATTTTCTTTCTTGAATGAAATTTATTTTGTTTTGTATCCCGATTCTAATTGAAATCGTTATGCTAAGCTTCTTCTCTATGTGTAATACTTTCGAAACCGAGAAGCACCAGGGCAAAATTTTAATTTTGGCAAGATTAGTCTTTGATCTCTGCAGAGCCGGCGGCCTCTCAACCGATGGAGATTCCCCAGGAGAAGGAGCCTCCTCGTGCAGTTTCCCTCTCTCTCGACGATGCCATTCTCATGTCCAACTCGTCCGGATCATATGGAGGTATGGTAGATGAGGATTGTTTGTGATACTGTATATTATACCAGTTTTATTGTAATGTAACGGTTTCTTCACAGCCAAGGCGTTTTTACAGTCATCAAGTGACGTATTGATATTTTAATTTACTATAGTCTTGTCAATTTGCAGCAGGAGGCGAGCCATGCTGCAAGTCGGAGGGTGCCCCTGCCTTCCTCTGTGGAGACTTCGAGATCAGAAGAGAACAGGCGATACCCGTCAGTCAATTGATTGAGTCCATCGAGATACGGTTGATTGAGATGTTAATTGCCTAGGCACATTTAATCTCATTCTTTGTAAAAAATATTTTAAAACTATGATTTTGCGCTAGACTTATTAATGAAAGGCGCTAACAATGATTTCTAGGGCATGACTGGAGCACTGATCCACGTGCTGAATTGGTTCGATTTCGTGTCGTCGTCAGTGAAGAAAACGGCAGTGAAAGGAGGAGTGAAGATGATGGCTGTACAGAAGAATGAAGTGGAATGTGCGAGTGTTGAAGGAGCAACCAAGGTAGGGGGAGGATGGGGGATAGATAGGATGAGCATACATTTTCATCACCTACCGGGAACCACAAATATATAGTGGTCTGACACATAAAACAGAGTTCTATTGACTTAAAACTGATTTTAATGTGGATATATTGTGGCCTGATGACAGATTTCATCAAATATTTAGTGGTCTGATTACCGGCCCGGTAGGAACGAAAATGTATGAGGATGAGGAGATAGCACTTCCTAGTTTATAACTAAGTCCCGCAGACTTTATAGAGGGTGGAGAAGTTAATTTAATGCGTTTACCTTTACTCAGGTGATCGATGTGATCAAGCGATTACTGAGCGGCAATCGATACGCGAGATCGGATTCGTACCCGGATGATGTGAGTTACAGGGGATGGATGAAGGACAATTCTCACGGCCAGAAACAATCATCCATTCATATAATGAAGCACTTGTAAGAGAATATTCCGATTTAATGCCAATATTAGGTGCGAGTCTGCGTCCGTCTACCGGGTACTGGCGAGGGATCGAACAAGAAGGAAGACACTTTCCCCGGAGCGATCAAAGATCAATGGGAGGGAATACAGGTGAGGGGAGAGACATGATTGGGAAGATTGCTGTAGATCAGGAAGGAATGTTGGCATCAGTCATTTCACGGAAAGAAGTATCATATTAGTAACATAGAATCAGAGGGTGCATATTTCAGTCTGATCTGGGAGTGGATCTGGACGAGTGCCCACCAGAGGAACCTCCTTCTGTCGTCGTTGTCGCATTCTCACTCGCAGTCTGGGAAGACTCCATCAGGTACGGTAGGGAGTACAGTAGGATAGGATGTGTGCAATGGGTCAGATTCGTGACTGAGCGAGAACATTTCAGATACGCCCGCGGCGCGGATGGCCCGCCCCCTGACAGTCTACAGGAGATGAAGCATGAAGGTACGGTATATGGATTGATTACGGTAGATGAGATGGTCATATGATCAAAGCAATAATGGAATTGTTTCCCATCTCCTGATCCCACCCTCATCCCCCTCGTGCAACCCCAATGATCTGGGTGAATTGCAGACAAGCGAGAGCAATTCATGCCGCGGTTCCCCAATGACACGAGACGTTCCTACATTCCGAGATTGCGATTCGTGACGGTGACACTGACAGGGAAGAAGGTGAGTTGACGTTTCGGCATTATAATATAGCATGCCCGTACTCGATCAATTTGATACGGCCTTCTTGTCGTATGTAAAATCAAAATATCATCGAAATGTGCGATGGAAGGCTAGATCATTCACACTTCCCTTTCTACTACTTGATCTTTGATCGCTTCCCTTCTCCTCAGGTAACTCTCTACTCGTACAATCTCCGTCACGATCTCCACACGATGATGGTCGACGATCTGAGGACGGCTGTCCAATGGCATGAAGCCAAGTGAGATTGATCTTTGATCTTTGATCTCTGATAACCCCTGATTTCTCAGGATGCTGCTGCTCCGGCAGATCGGTCTGCACAAGATGGGCATCACGCATCTCGCGCCCACTCAGGTGATCTTTGATCTCTAGTTGTAGTTTATAGTCTGATCTCTGCAGGATCTTCCATACGACGAGGGAGGAACGTACGCGACGAGAATCTGGAGGTGCACGGAATCGTATCTCGAATCGGTATGGTATACGAATTTGATATGAGCGCATTGAATCGGCACTTTCACGTAGGAATGATATGGAATCATGGAAACAGGAATCAGCCGAGTGGCATTCTCTATGAAAATGATGTATGAATATCGAATTGGTACAGACTTGGCTGACTAATAGTAATAAAAAATTGTTTTAACAAACGAATATTGCATTTTAAATGTCTTTGTCTTCAGGATTTCCCACCTGGTCACTCGTGCGAGATCACCCCGAAGGAGTGCATACTCAGCATGAGCAGATTGTATAGAGGAATCGGTGAGTCGGGCAGAATTATTTTGAAGAAATTGAGATTATTTTATGGGTGTAATTCGGATAGTAGAAACTAAGTTTCATTGAATCTAGACAAGCGTTCTGCGAGTTCTTATCTTGATTTCTGTCTTATCGACTCACGAATAAAAAAGACAGTGAACTCCTTATCTCTTCCTTCAGAGCCGGCTTTCGTGACAGCGGGCATCGAAACGTGCTTCATCGATGATCAATTCTTCCAGTTGAAACAGATAAGGTTTGTCGGCGAGATATTTTGAATAGCAACGAGCAGTATTAATCGAACCAGTCGCTCCATCTCTTCTTTAGTCACACTCGTGAACACACTCACACTCACATGTTCTCCTTGCATCCGAAGCGACTGTAATGGGCAATTGTAGGCAAGCAGCCCGCAGTCAGCTCCTTCCCCATCACTACCTGTCTGCACTCCACGCGAGAATGATGGTCGGCAAGGATAAGATTACGGTAAGTCTATTTTGAAATTATTTTTCGGGTACAACGTCCGATGAGAGCCAACCCTGTTGTTTCACGTTACATTATTTTTTCATAGTGTTCTAAATTTTACAAAAGTATCCTTCCTATTACTTCGCCTCCATAATAACAATTTACAGTACGCTGATCTATGCGAGCTAGTGAATGCATCGAGAGAGACGCATTTCGTTATGACGCCCATCCTTCTCTTCCCCAAATGGAGAAGGAAGATTGCTGGCATACGAGCACCCGAGAGGGAGAGGGTATGGTAGACGGCAAGGGAGGGGGTACGGTAATCGATCGATTGCAGGAACGAGTGCGAAATGCAACGGCCAAGACGAGGAATGCCAGCACGGCGAGTGGATTCGGAATGAAAGGAACGTCTTCGGCCAGGGGAAGGACTGTGAGCACGTTGAGGTACGGTAGAAGGAGAATACAGTAGGAGTACGGTAATCGATTACAGTGTATCGAATTCGCACGCGTCCGGTCTGTCTCTGCCTCCATCGGGCAAGTCACCATCGTTGAGGGTTGTCCAGCTGGGAGAGGTAACGGTTTCTTCCTTAGATTTGCCGTACGAACTACATCACAGACATTCCTTGGACTTTAGGATAGTCGTGAAACTCAAGTCTTCTTAGTCGCCAAAATGGAAAAAAAAATCTTGCTACCCAAAGATGGAGTATTAATTTACCGATTGTTCTTCGATCTTTCACTGATGACTAAATTGATCTTTGATCTCTTCAGGAAGACGATCCTCTCCACAGACAATTGGAGGTCAAACTACTCTCTGATTACGTCGAGTATCTCATCTCACTCGGAATGAAACCAGTCACTATCGATCGGTGAGAGTTTTCATCGATTGGGAAGGGTACGGTAACTGATCAGTTAGATTACGGTAATCGATTGCAGTCGAACGGCTCGAACGGGACGGCAGCCGACTGGAGGAAGTATCGTGAGATGGAATCTGCATCCAGAGGTCAGTGGGGAAGAATTTTGGCTGACGCGAGAGATGCGGGTTTCATCTCGAATACATAGAATTGAAAGTTCTTGAATTGCTGATATGTCTCATTTCTATCTTCTCAAACAAATTATATTGTGAATAACAGAAACAACTATACATGAAAAAGCAAAGGGCTTTATCGCTAGTATCAATCGCAGTTCATGGGTCACTTGCGTAAGATCGTTATATCGATTGTTTTCATTCACATGTAGCGTGAGATAGTGACCAATCGATTTATTCTGTCTGGAATAGCTAAGATTATGATAGGGAGTGATGCTGAAGCCTACCTTCTTCTCCTCTTTTCCCTTCTCTTTCTCCTCCTTCTCCTTCTTCTTATCACCGGCCATCTTTCCGTCTTTCTGAAGCAACCCTTTTGTTCATAGTTGGCTGAGCCTGTTGGATGGATGCTTGAATCTCAGGCCGAAAACAAACAACTGGTCGTTCAACTCACATCTTCCCAGTCACTAGGGACATCATCGAATGTCGGGTACTCCGTCGGCTTTTTGGTCGCACCTTTCGCGATATCTTTCTGAATGAATCCCATCTGTACTTGTGGTCCCTCGGTATGAATCGAACCTCCTTCTGTGTCATTGGATGCTGCTTCGGTCTCAATCCCTCACTCGACATCCTCTGGGGTCCATCCGGCTTGCTACCTCCACTTTGAGGAGCTGTAGAGGCATTGCATAGGATGGGGAGGGGGGGATAAGATAGATTCACTGACTAGTGGATGTTTGAGTAGCTGCAGCTGCACTCTTCCGCTGTTCCTGCGAGTGGAATTGGAATCCAGGCTGGGCCTGCAGAGAAAAGAGAGCATCATAACACTTCTATGAAACACCAATCAACCTTCTTCCCGCCGCAGAGAATCAGCATGGCCGCAAGTAGCATGGACAACGCCACCAAGTAGAGCATCTGGAAATGAGTAGAGAATAATCAGGATAGTGGTCTCACCGTAAAACCGACCTCCTCCGATCGAGCGAATACTAGGAAATGAAGGGAAAAAGTTGAAGAGATGGAGATTGTTTTGGTCGAAAATTAGATTAGGATTGAATGCAATTGAACCATGAGAATTGTTTTTGAAGAAATAAGGGCAAGAACATAAATAACAATGTCAATTCTGATGCTTTCAGCAATGGATGGTGACTGCTGTGGATGGCGGACTGCTCCTTGCACATCTATGCTTCACCCCACCATACTTCCATGTCCGATTCAGGTTAGAACCAATTACAGTGCACTTGTTTCGTTGTTAGAAAGAATTTTTTTCATGATCTATTGACTTCGTCCTTAATTCTTATTTTTCTGTCAACAGTTCACGAGGAACAGGTGTTGGAGAAAGGAAACCCCCCCCCCCCTTAAACCCAAATTCGGTTCTGCTAATTGTAAGTAGTGTAGAAAGATGAATAATGCATTGATCGGACAGGATGTGGCATCTGCTGGGTGTCTTCTCCACTGTGGAAGATGATCACGAAAAGCTGAAGATGAGGAATCTCGAAAGGGCAAAGGTAAGGGGAAAGTGGTCTTGATTGAGACTATCAATCGAAGTAATATTGACACTACCTGCATCCCATTGATTATGAGAAACTGTTGAAACTTGGATTAGGCTTGAGGGTGTAGATTGATATGCTATCGAGGTAGATTGATGTTAAAAGTAGCTGGTTGTTTATAAGAAACAGTTGATGCCTAAATTTGCCAGGAAGATAGTTCTCCAATCAGAATATCTTTCAGGACGAGCTAGTGGCAGCGTGTCACGTGCACTCCTTCACCTACGACTTCCATCTGAGAATGCTGAGCAAGTATCTGCTGGGAAGAGATCATGTGGGTTTTATAGATGACCTACAAAGAGAATGAATCACGAGAGATGGTTCTGTCATACTGATATGAAATAGGCGCAACAAGAAAGTGACTGTTGCTTTTTGTTTAACTCTTCTATAGAAATGTTTGAGTGCGAATGAAAGGCATAGTCTTGTCGAAGGTCGAATTGCAAGAGATGAGTGCCCTCCTTTCAGATCCTCTTCATGCCCGGATACAACACTTCCGCCTTCCTCATCGATTTCCTACAGTACTACGGGTGCAGACCGCCCTGTGCGAGGAATTGCATCTACGAAGGTAAGGAAGAGTACTTCGGATTAGCACGTCGATCGGCTTATTCCTACGGTTGCATCGTTCGGTTTTCTGATTCATCCAATATCCGATCATCGCTTGCAGAGCGTACCTCCTTCTCCCTCCAACACGGAGTGCATGCAGAAGATGTGTGGGCGCACTTCCTCAAGCACGATAAGTTGTACGGATGGAGGGTCGTCAAGATGAAGGTAAGATCCATCCATTGGGGACATTCACTTACTTTTTAAAACTGATCTCAAAGTTTCTACAATGCTCATTGCTCAAAACCCATCTTCCCATTACTTGGGAAAGTGACGAAACATAAAATGAGCTGCTCAGAAACTTAGAAAAAAAGACAAATAAATGGACTGTGATTTAATTTCCATTGCAGCAATCGGAGGACGATTTCTACCATCATCAAGCGGAGTTCATGCTAGTCCAGACGGCAGTCGATATGCACGGAGAGAGGGATGAGGTTCGGTAGGGTACTGTAGTACGCAGTGATTCGGTAGAGTCTGGGAGTCACGACAGTGTAGTACTGAGGAAAGATTACGATAATCTATATTCTTTGTCTGTTTTCAGGTGAAGATCGTAATCCACGAGCGATCGCTTCTCTCTCCTCACTCCCTCAATCTCGCTATCTACATGGTCGTCGTCAATAAGAGCCATAGTGAGTTGGGATGAGGGGCGGAAAGAAGGGAAGGGGGAAGGGGAGCAGCCGTGTACAACATTTCCGAACTCATGTGAAATGGCAAACAAACTTTTGCACAGTCCAAGTCTGGAAGTAGTGGATTAATTTTACAACGTCTATGAAGTCAGAATCATTATTTCCCGACTTCCTTGTTATTTGGGCCATTCGTGAAACATTGATTATGCAGGAGACTTGCATGCTATAGGAAATTATGAAACCGGAAGACAAGTTGTTGGGAATTCATTGCATTCACTGAATCAAAGAACAGTGGCGGCACGTCTACCGTAGAATTCTACGTTACGTTCCCTGGTCTATCTTCTTGTCTATCTTTAAAGAAGAAAGGCCTTATGATACCCCATCTCGATCAGAGCATAGAAAGCGAAACTGATAAATAATGTATTGTATTCCCTAGTCGTCATCATCGATTGCAGAGACGCCTCTATCGGACGAACGTCGTCGAGAGGATTCACGCGCTTCAGAAGGAGAATTCAAGCACGTCGCTCCCTTCCATCTCCCGCCTGCAGTACCATCGAAGGAGGGATCAGAGAGGGCAGAGGAGAGCACGGAGAATGGAGATAGTGGTTAGTGAGGGATTGGGGTTTCACCGAGGAGATAACTTGCGAGGAGGGGGCATCCAGGTATGTAGGGCTCATGGGGGGAAGTAGAATCAATTTGAGAGATCGGAGGACAGAGATGTGGTCTTTGAGGGAAGGGTATTAGAGTTTAAGTGAGGAGATTACATGCGATATGCCATATCTTGGCAATATGAGAATGCTATTCGAGGGAAACAACGAATCAATTTCAGGAAGTCGCGATTCTGGTGCCGGTTCGTCTGCTGTGGCACTGCCGGGATTAGTGTCGGAGATTGAGCGGATGGTCAATCTGGTCAAGTGAGATTTGAGTTATGGAGAAATAGTGAAAGATTAGACATATGGTTGGGGTTAATGGGTCGAAAGCCGCCAGCGAATATTGAAAGGAAATGATCTAGCCTAATTGTCTTGCAGCGAGGGTCTTCTTCCCTCCGTCGTGGATGGTTCTCTGTCTCGACGAAGAAGATTCTCATCAGATGGAAATGCGGCAGGTGGACTCACTCTTCCTACGGATCAGAATATTCCCATTGTGCTCACACCGAGAACTGGTGAGTACATTCAATCAATATCTACAAATATCGTCGATGCGCTAGAACCCACATGTTTTAGTCTTTTTCATGTATTTCCACTCCGGACCATAGATGTAATGGATCTAAGTATTCATGCTCATCAGGTGACTCGGATTCACTTGGTTCAATTGGCTCGCTGACTTCTCCTCCCTCGCCCTCCGTCAAGGTCCCTCCCGCTGAGAACCAATTAGCCATTCAAGTCAATGCACCCAGAAGACATCGAAGGAGAGAAGGTACGGTAGGATTGGTGGAAATTACTGTACGGTTACGGTAGAGACGATAGGGAGTAATAATGTTCCTCAGTTTATCCAAGAATTGAGGATCGATAACGGTGAGATTACTGTAATATCTCCTCTCAGAATCTCGAGTGGACGGTGCTGGTCTTCCGATCGCCCAGGAACGAGCAATCTACGTCCACTTCTTGTCGGCAAGACAGAGGAAATTACAGAAGGTTACGAGTTTATTTTGTGAAATGGTTGAAGAGCTAGAATCCGCAGCATATTTGAGAGTTGAGACTCGAAATATAAAGTGATGGTTTTTAAGATAGGGAATTTAAATCTTGCGGTATCAATCACCTTACATCAACGGGGGCGTGTGGACGTTGAAACACATCTCACACTGGCTGAATTGTTTCGAATTATTCTCGTCTTTGCAGATAGTGGAGGATGCGACGACCAAATATCGGCTGCAGCTGCAGAAGTGTGTGCAGGACGCAGAGTTCGCATGCAGGTACGGTAGTTTATCAGTCTCATCGATTACGGTAATTACGGTAATGATACTTCATCTATCGATTCCTTCCTTTGCAGACGAGATACCCTCTGGCAGCGAATAGTCGCCATGCCCCGTCATCCGGTGAAGACTTCGAGTGTAGGATTCTTCAGAACGGTACGGTAGGCGGTGTGATTTGTGGTGTAGAAGATTAGTATTCGTCGACCTAGTTCATAGTGGAAAATCTTCATTTGCAGGTGAACACGGACCCCTGGCAAGTGGCAAGAACGGCAGCTGTGAGAGGGAAGGACCCAAGCAAGGATCTAGACACGCTGGTGGGTTACGGTAGTCGAATCGAAAACCGACGAAATACGAAAGATCAAAGATCACATTTCTAGATATCGATCGTGCACAAGGAGAAAATGGCTGATCGCGAGCCGGGACTGGCACAGCTGACGAGAGGACTGAAGGCTGCAGGATTGTGCAGACATCTAGTCGCAAGGTTAGTGGTGTGGTGCAATGGGAAACGTCTTCGTGGTGTGGTGTGACTAATTGTGTTATTGTAATCGTCATCCTTCAGATTCGGTGTGGAGCGATGTCGATTCTTCGAGAATAAGCACGCAGTGAACAAGAAGGGACTACTCATCACCAATCCCAATTGTCTACTCGATGCAGCCATTCTCGTTTCGTGCACGAAGGAGACGAGTCCAGAACTGATCATGATGATCAAGGTACGGTAGATGGATGAAGAGATGAATCGAGAACTGACTTGATTACGATATCACTTGCAGGAATACGATGATGATGAGACAGTGAATGAGCAAGTGAAGAAGTTCAAACAGGCAGCAATCGATACTGCATTCGATGAGGTAGGTCGAGAATACGGTGGATGATTGGTTATTGCTCCATTCAGGTGGTATCGACGGTGATCGCGTATGTGTGGGCGACTCTCAACACGAGAATGGAATTACCGTAGTTTAGTGTGTACTGTAGAATAGAGATATTGATGTGATCTAGCCAAATGTACAGTAGAAAGTGAAGTTTGTTTGGAGATAGAAGAATATCATATTATTGTTTATTGGTTGTTGTAAATAGAAGATGTCAACAAAAATCAATCCACTCGTGATCTATTAACCGGTCTTCAACTTAATTTAACGATCTTTCCCGGATTTACTGTACCGTTGTTCATCTTGTTTAGTTTGCAGTATTTCCCATTAATTATCAATTATCACGTGGTATCTCACCGGTTATAAACAGGTCGATAAATTATCCTGGATTTGAAAGTCCATTCACATTCACACCCGATATATTCACAGATTAAAACCGCTTAATCGATCCTGATCTTTGATCTTTGTTGACCTATCGATTAGAGGGGGTAATGCTCTTGGATAGTACATGGATACTTTTGAGTCACAGCTGAACTTCCGTGTAATAGAGGAGTGTGAGGGAAGAGAAAGAGAGGGATGGGACCGGTTCCCTCTCTGATCTTAGACTGAGACTTCACACAGAGAAAGTTAGTGAGAGAGATCTATACAGATCATTTCTCTAGGATACATTACTTGTAAGACTGATCCAAGTGAAGATTGTAGTAACCAGTAGTAAGAGTTCATCCGGAGGGAATCTTATTGATGGGAGAAGGGTAGATTCACCATTGGATCACCTCCATTGGACTGCAAGTGCATGCTCACTCTCTCATTCATCTCCATCTCCCATCTAAACAACTGACACACATTGCGGCAAAAACGTCTCCCCCTTCCAACCTACTCTCGAGGAGAGTTTTCAAGTACTCTCTGTGTGTTAGGAACAGTGGAGAGAAGTGATCAAGTGGGATTACGGTAAGTGCTCTTTCTAGGAACAATGATTAGGTGCGAAAGCAGGTTGGGATGAAGGGAGGAAGGAATAGTGGTTGAGCCAAGGCTGACCGTTTATTATCATATCTTATCTGTGTTGGGGATGGAAGGAGGAGATTGGATGGAAGGATGATTAGGTGCGAAAGCAGGTTGGGATGAAGGGAGGAAGGAATAGTGGTTGAGCCAAGGCTGACCGTTTATTATCATATCTTATCTGTGTTGGGGGGGGGGGGGGGGGACGAGAGGGAAAGAATGAGACGAGAGAGTGAGAGACGGGAGGGAGCGAGATGGTGTGTGGTGTAGCGAGTGAGTGTGCAGAGTGCGCTTCCCTTCTTCTTCCCTCGGGTCAGACTGCGCTTTCATTGTTGTTCGCCAATTATCGATTTTTACATTGTTGATTGTTGCCAATCAGGTCCGCCTTCTTTTTCTCAATCGATTCATACCATTTATCCATAATAATCAGTGTCAATTCAAGAGTTATCAACTCCGAAAGAACCCGTATCTCTTTTTGCCGCGTTCTGTTTCTCGCTTGGTTAGGTTATTATCGGCTTATTCCGATATTGATTCGTGTTGATCTGTTTGTAACTCCTCTCATGTGATTTCTCTCTGCTGTTCAAACCCTTCCCGATCGTTTTTGTCGCTACTGATGCCTGATTTATCGACTAATTTGTGTTTTGAACAACACGTTTCATTGTTATCCTCATTTTCCTATCGCAGATCTCTCTTCGCGCTCTTTTTAATATTCGCTTTCGTCGACCGCTCCATTTCGCAAGTTTTTCGTCTCGTTTCGCGGTCTCAATCGTCCTATTCTCTCGTAATCAATCGTTTCTCCGTCAAGCTTTCAATTGGGCGAGAGATCGGTCGTCATTGACGTCCATCTGAATGACGATGGTGAGGGATTCGGATGACGATGCCATCGATGAGGCTCGTGCCGCTGCTTCCATGCTACAGAGCAAACAGCTCATATCTACAAATGTCGTCACTAAGCGAAAGGTACGCTCTATTTCGTATTTGTTTTATTAAAATTCAAAATACTCACGAAAATGTAGCTTAGCACCTCGTTTTTGCTAAGTACATGCCTAAAATGAAGGGTGGGAAACGGGTAAATTGGCAGGATGTGTGAGAGTTCTCCATTGTGCGCGTTAGCCGACTTCCCATTGAATAGTTGCTTTCCCTCCTTTCAATCCAAGAAGGAACCTCGTTCCGGTGGGGTGTGGCTATAGCAAGGACTATGATTGTTGCGGTCCTGAGCCGGAGGGAATTATGAATAAGTCATAATGAGGTAGCACCCCGCTGTGAAGTCGTCACATAGACGCGAGATGATCAATGGAGCTGGTAGTATGGGGAAATGACCAGAAGGAAGGCTTGAGAGGGCTCATACCGATATCTACCATTGAATTCAATGTTCCAATCTGTGGTTATATTTTGATATCCGGAGTAGTTATAGCTCTCGGATGTCCGGTGGTCTCCTCGATAAGAATAGCCCACGTACTCTCACGCCCATTGGTTATGCTCATCACATCGAATGTTTTTATGTGATTTATGGGCTGGAGCGGCCGTGGCCAGTGAATGGGGCAGAGTCGTGCGAGAGTGTCCGACGAATGGAATTGGAATGAGTGTGGGAGGTCGAATCGCAAACTGACATTATTCATTCCATCTGATCCATCTCTTGAGCTCAGACGCGATTTCTCATTCTGAAAAGATAGATCTTTTCTCGTCTTCTTCTCTTCATAGCCTCATCATGATTCTGTTTGTCAGAAGTCAAGATGGGGTGAGGGAATGGGGAAGAGGTTAGGGAGCAAGAGGAGGAAGGGATAGCGAGAATAGATGGAATACTTATCAGATGGTCGTAAAAATGACTGGAGAAAAGAGAGTTGAAAGCAGATTTGAGTGGTTTGGAAGGTGCACTGGTCCTTAAATTTAGTTGTCCTCTTAGTGGAAGAGGAGGGAAGGGGAAAGGGGCTCCCCTATCATTGGCCCCTTTGGTTGGCTCTCGTTCTCCCCTCAGATGACTAATAGAGACCATCGTTCCTTTTCGCCCTTCCTTTCTCGTCTTGGCTCGTCTTCCCTATTCTTCCCTTTCCCCTTTCTCTTTGCTTCTATCATCATCATCACCTTCATCATCATCCTATCTCTCTCTCTCTCTCTCTATCCATCCATCCCCTTTTGTCAATCAATCAATCAATCAATTGGAACGACTTTGCCCGTTTATTCTCACCCTTGATCCCATTCAATCATTCCCTCATCTGGAAGTAGTGGGTTCATAAAACGCGCCCGGTTTTCGTGTAGGGCGGTTGCCAGTGATGATCCAGTAGAGTGATAGTTGATAGCTGTCTAATCGACTGGTAGTTAGTTGCCTTCATTCCTTTATCTGCCTCGAGTTTATCCCATTTTGCTCCCGGTTCTATCAAGGTCGGCAGGGGGTGATATCAGGATGTTCCCTTCCTCTCTCTCTCTATCGTCTGCCCTCCAGGCATCTCTCTTTCTCTGCTCCCTCTCACTCCCGCACACTCTCTCCTTTCCCCTTATCATTTGACTCTCTGGGATTAGTGTGCTGTCTCGTCCCTCCCTCTCCTCTCCCTTCTCGTCCCTCCCTCTGATCCGATGTTATCATTCTCCTGCTGATATTGGGCCATGTCGTGATATGAATGAAGAGAGAGGATGGGATGGGTGGTAGGAGGGGGGGGGCACTAATATGAGGAAGGAAGGGAGATGGATGGACGTAGTGGAAGGATGTTCATTGTGAGTCATACAAAACACTTGTGATGCTAAGTAGCTGTGAGGGTGAATGAGTAAGCGATGAGATGGAGAAGGGGAAGGAAGGGAAGAGGAGGGGGAGGGGATCAATCGATAGACAGAAGGAGTGACGTCATACGTGTCAACGGGGACGTCTCCCTCTCTCTCTCGATTAACGACGTCGTTGTTTTCACTCATTGACAATGGCAGAGATGAGAGCTTGCACCGCATGAATAATGGTTGGATCCCCAAGGTGTAACAGTATACTCGATCCTCCCTCGTAGACTGGCCTCCCACTGGCAACGAATAGTTGATGTCCTCGTGATGGAATCCAGATGGAAGAGAAGGAAGGAAGGGGGAGGGAGGGAGGGGAGTGGTGAGAGGAAGGGCACTGATTGGAAGGGCCAATGCAAATCAGTGCGAAATGGCACAGGATTCCGCACGTTCGATCTCTCAGAAAGAGAGACGAAGGAGAAGTGGAACAAGGGATTGAATTTCGCCCCCGTCGGTTATAGAGGTGAAAGCGCGAGAGAATTTTTGTGAAATCGGAGATTTCTCGACGACGGCAGAATAGAATTGAGCGTCTGTTTTTGCCCAGTGGAGGGATCTGACCCAATCTCCCCCTCTCTCGATCAGTGGAGATGTCTTTCTCTTCTCTTCTCTCTGTCTCATGAAATTCCCCTCCCTCTCAGCATCAATCACACTTCCCCTCTGTCCCTCCTCTGTCCTCTGTCTCGTCTTTCTCTCTTTATTCTCCTACTCCTCCTTCCCTTTCTTTCTTTCCTCGATCGCCCCCCTCTGACTGCTGGTTATGAAATTACACCACGCACTGGCTCGCAGGATCAGAGGGAGAGGAGAAGGAGGAGGGGGATTTGTGATGTGTTCGAGGGGCGAAGGGGAATATAGACACATGCTACTCATTGAGAAGAGCAAGAGTTATGAGGGAGGAAGGGAGGGGAAGGGGTTGGGTGTGAATTGGACGATCTATTGCACAGAAGTGGGATTAGTGACAGTCGAATGGCCAAGTGAGGCAAGACTCGAGAGAGAATGGAGGAAGTGACCCCATAGGGAACCCCTTCCCTCCTAACTCGAGACTATCTCCCTGATTGTTTGGAAGTGTCTCCTACCTCCTTCCAACCCCTTGCTAATACTCACGCTCGAGGGAGCTAGGAGAGAAGAGAACAGGTGGAGACAAGGGTAGACAGAAAGCTGGTAGAGGGGAAGGGGGGAGGGAGTATAAGCCATAGGGTCAATAGGGGAGGGTGATAAGCGAAATGAGTGTGTGTTGCACTGTCTGACCCTAGAGCAGGAACTGACTGTCTCATGGAGGGGAAAGTGGCAGAGAAGAGTTGCCCCAGGAAGTCCCCTCCCAATGGCTCTTTACCACTCTACATCCTCTCCTTTCCTACTACCTTTTTCCCCATCCCCTCAGCCCCTCAGGCTCCCTAATCGATCCCATGTATCCTCCTGCTGTTGAGTGGGCAGTTTACTGCACCAGGCAGATTTGTGTTGCACCGCCTCGCTCGGTTTTAGTGCGCGGCGGCACTGTTTTGATGCCTTCTTGCATTGCCGCCCCGTGTGAGAGTATCCCTGTCCCTTCCCCTCGCCGCACCCACTAATTTGCTTGATTAGCTGGTAAGGTCATGGGGAATGGCAGGGGGAGAAGATGGGAGAGTGATGTGGATTCAGTTGGGGGCATTCCACCATTCCATCTATTCCCAATATGAATTGTCATTCGAGAGAACGGGGCGATCGCATTTTTTGTGAACGTTTTCCGCTCTCTTTTTCTCTTCCATTTTCAATCTGTGTGATGTATCGACGATGGAGCTACACGTATTTCTGTGAATGGAGAGATGGAGAAAGAAGGGAGCTTTTGACGGGGAGAGGGGAAGGGGGGGGGGTGATGATGGGGAAGGATGGAGAAGGAAGAAGGGAAGCGAATAGCAGAATCATATTGTGATAGACGATCGATGTAGAGGGGAATGAATGGCATGATGATGGTTGCCACAAGGAAACAATATGCAAAATAGATTGTCAGGGATCGAACATATCGATTTTGTTGTCAAATACCGTAATCTACAGTAATCGATTGTTGTCGTTGCAGGAGCAGCTCGGTCGGTGGGAGAAATCGGAGATGAATATGGAACCGCCCCATCGGACACGAGGGCCGACTGTGCAGTTTATGGTTGGTTTGACGAATTATTGATTAGTTCGAGACGATTCGGAGAACTAGGAGCTTTGATGCTGCAGTAGATTGATAACACGTGAACGGAGCAGATCTTGTCAATGGTTCTCAAAATTCGTCTCGAAAAAATGAAACTGAAAAAGGCTTTCGGGCAGTATCTTAAGAGGAAAATTTCCTTGGTTTCTGGTATTCGCTAAATATACAATGTTACTTAAGGATGACGACATCTTCCTGTCTGCGTGCATGTTTGGAGATGAGGACGAAGTTGACGTGGGTTCAATATTTCCTATAAATATTTTAAGTATACACGATGTCTGAAGACTATTGTGAATCATTCGAGTGCCCTAGCATATCGTCTTATTGAAACAGCTACTCGGCTAGTGAAAATATCGAGCTCCTTACCTTGATTCCATTAATATACCGACAGGATTCTAAATTTTGTACATTGCTGAAACCGTTACCCACCTAGTAATCTATGAGTATCTAATTGCAGGAATTGCTCGGGAAGGGAGCAGATATCAACACGGGAACGGTCGATGGACTCACTGCATTGCATCAGGTGAGAGACGAATGAATGATACTCACATCTAGGCTTTTATTTTTATGAAGTGGCATTAAATTATTTTTTG
Organism: Pristionchus arcanus; assembly: GCA_900490705.1. Classification (NCBI taxonomy): domain Eukaryota; kingdom Metazoa; phylum Nematoda; class Chromadorea; order Rhabditida; family Neodiplogasteridae; genus Pristionchus; species Pristionchus arcanus. The sequence goes on along the minus strand of LS486950.1, from coordinate 17,160 downwards.
GGACCATAGATCGCACAAGCATTGCCAACATGAGTTTCCTAGATATTTAGTGCACGCTACGAAACCTGAGTCATCCGGGGATGCACCCACCCTCTATCACTTGATTCTCTGATTGCCTCGATTGCTTCAAGTAGCGCGGGCGTGATCAGTTTGCTCACGTTTTGTGCTCTCTGACATAGAACAATCGGAAGAATGAGTGTAAAGGAGGGGCAAGTGGGGTTAGAAGGGATAAGGAAACAATCAGCACAGTTTTTTGTGCTGTTACTATTTCTCATTTTTTTGCCACATGAACTCATCTTGTTCATACATTTTCATTACCTTCCGGGGACCAGGAATATATAGTGGTCTGATACTGATAACCTCAGTTTACAGGGATATTTTGAACCTCCGAACGTGGATATATAGTGGCCTGATTACTGGCTCGGTTAAAAATATAGTGGTCTGATTACCGGCCCGGTAGTTACGAAAATGTATGATCTTGTTTGAGTGTAGGACAGTGGGGGGATATCGGGGCGAAGAAAAACAACACTTGAGCCCCCTCGAAGATACGAGTACGTTCAAACAGTGGAAATGAGATGGGCGATGGGGAAGAAACGGTGATGAGAGGGATACGGTAGTATCGATCCATTTCAGTCCGTGATCGACTCGAAACCGGAGATGGTCCGATTTCTGTGTGAGAAGGGCGCCAACGTGAACTCACAAGTAAGTTTATCGATTCGATTCAGTATGACCTACCGTATCCATTCACGAAGAAGTCTGGTAGCAGACCCTTTGAAAACGTTTAAGAGAAATCCTTTTTTTAACCATTAATTTCCCTCAAAAAACGGCCTTTTTTTCGGACTCTAGGCCATTGTCAACTAATTTTCTCTACAATGACCGTAACCCGTGCCGTAATCACAGGACAACGAGGGATGGACTCCCCTGCACGCGGCGGCCTGCTGTGGCAATGTGGCCATCGTGCAGCTGCTTGTGGAGGCAGGAGCTGATCTGAGGGCTATCAATTGTGATAAGGAACTGGCTGTCGATCTGGCGGAGAATGATGAGTGCAGGTATGGTAGAGGGAAGCGAGGTGATTGTAAATTATTGGAATTGCGTGGCAAGGAAGTATCACACGTACCTGCTATTGCGATTATTAGTGTAGTGCATGAGATGAGGGTATGGCGGGTGGATTAAATTACCTAGAACAGCAGCAAATACATATTTTGAATACAAAGAACGTTGGGAGCGAAAATCAGATTTCCTTGCAACACCAGACTGATCTAGCATGGGCGAAGCGGGAAAGTTACGGGTTGCAAAAAATTCCCTGGTTTCATTCGGCTCAAATTGACTTCATTCCGTCCATTCAGAGACTACCTCGAGGGCGAGTACGCAGCACGAGGAATCGATTTGGAAGATGCGAGAGAGGCCGAGTTATCGACGATGATGAGAGATGTCAAGGAATGGACGAGGAATGGAGCCGTCAAGTTTGTTGCTTTTTTCACACAGGGTATTTGTGGCAATACGTTAAAGTTACCCAACAAGGACAAATTTTCGTTTGAATGCGCGCGAAAACCGCAACCGCAAAGTAGCGACAAAGCAACGAATGACTATATTTTTAAATGATTTAAATAATTTATTTAATTATGTATATCGATCGATTTTTATTACATTATTGAGTCTGGAAAGCAAAATGCTGGGTCAGGGAATCATAGAAAGTGGAAGTGGGCGGAGTCACAGCGATAAACAATTAAGTCTCCCCATATTCCAGTTTGAATTGCGCGCGGTTGCCTGGCTCAGGGCCGGACCAGACCGGGTGTTCCAGGCCGCTTTTTAGGGCTATTATTGATTTTCTGATTTTTTTAACGCGCGAGCATTACTAATTCGACCATTCTCTATCGAATGAGAAAACAAAAATAGGGGGTTAAAATCGTCCTTGTTGGGTAACTTTAATTAAAGTTATTTATTTTATTATTAAATGTTTTTATGATATTGTGTTGCAGTGAGAAACCGCACCCAAAGACGGGCGCGACGGCACTGCACGTAGCGGCCGCCAAGGGATACACCCAGGTACGGTAGAGTATTGATTGGGATCGAAAACTGATCTGAAAACTGAAATCTGAAAACTGATGTTTATATTATGCAATGAGGGCTCTTGATGAACTTTATTGAGTGAGCTATGCTCATGTCGGGTTTTTGTGAAGTTGGTGCGCGAAAGTGGCGAGTCCAAAATTGCAAAAAAAATATTTGGAACTGATGTTGGCTGACAATATGCTGATGTGTTAGGAAACTAAATAAAGAGTGTAAATTATTTCATCCTCTTCAGATCGTGGACATGCTAATCGCAGCAGGCGCCGATGTAAACGGGCTCGATTATGTTAGTTATATTCTATTTTTTTTGTTTTTTTTCACTGGATCAGGAAGGAGAATCGGCTTCCCCTTTCTTCCGAGACTATGGTATTCTCGGCAAACCCAAATCTTGCGAGTGCAAAAAGTAGAAACATATGCTCACCATTCTCGTTCTTGGCTTATTCATTTGCAATTATGATTACTTCTCTAATTTCCAAGTAGTACTTCCTTTGCAGGATGGTTGGACTCCTCTCCACGCAGCCGCTCATTGGGGCGAGAAGAACTGTCAGGCAGTGTGTGCTGCCCTCCTCAAGGCTGGCGCCAATATCGACGCTACCACACTTGCCGTCAGTTTGATCGTTGATCTTAGATTTGTGTTTTTTTTTCTAAATTCCTGCGGGAGATCACTGGCCTAGCAGTGATCTCCCGCAGGACGCAAGTGCCTTGATTAACGGGATGACCTTTACCTTTTTACCTTTACCTTTTCTAAATTCAGCAGAAGAAATAGTCACACTCGTTCCTTTTCGAAATAGGTGAAGTTTGATGCTAGCGCCAAATCAGCTGGTTGCATCACAAACAGAACAGGATTCTTTACTCGTCTTTTGAATATGATTATAAAGTAAGGGAATCCATTGAAAGAGTGTTCCTTCTCTTCAGGGTCAGAATGTGATCGGAGTGGCGACGGATCGAGATATTCTCGAATATTTGGAAGTAGAAAAAGCGAAGAGAGATGCTGCCAAGGAGAAGGAAAGGGCTAAGAAGGAAACTTCGGTGAGTAGGGAGAGGGGATAGACAAATGGTTATTAGTCGAAGTAGTCGAAGTAGTTTCAATATTTTGAATGTCTAATGCCTGAAGTAATAAGTGCGAAACGGAATAGTTTCTGGTTGAAATTTTATTCGGAAAGTTCGAATCAGGAATTAGGATTGCACTCGCAGGTGCTATCGGAGAAGAATGGCCGTGTCGGGTCGGGCAGCAGTCTGGCTGCAGCAGCTGCAGCCGCAGCAGCCCCGCAGCCGGTGACACCGTCTGCGTCGACGTCGTCAATAACGACGAGAGAGCATCCCGCCCATCTGATGTCGACGGAGCAGAAGCACGCGTTGACGGTGGCTGATGAGAGGAGTGAAAATGAGGTGAGATTGGGGTTTCAGGGGGTGGACAAGTAAACTGAATGTGTGGATAGTTGGTGACTTGACGAGATCATGTTCTTGAATATACAAAAAAAAAACAATTGAAACGAAATAGGGAATGAGTGGTTTCAAGCGACTGTGATATTGAGTGAATATCGGGGAAATATGTTTGTACGAATATCTTCAGTTTAAAAATATTTATACACGTTGCAGACGCTCCATCCGGCGAAGGTTCCCCGACTTGGCCCACTCGGAGCATCGTCAACTTCAGTCGAAGAACGGTATCATTAGTGATCTATTAGTTGCTGTCTACGACTGAAATATTGCAAGCTCTGCAAGAGAAACCCCCCCCCCCCCCTATGAGGACATTACGAAACACTGAATCACATTCGATTTTTGCAGACCGACGATTCCCTCTCGGACGCAGCCGTCTGCTATAGCTGCAGCAGTGCCAGCCAGTGAAGAGGAGGAGAGCGGCAGCAAGATGAACACTTCCGGTATTTTTTTTGTTTATTTTCAAAGCTTTAAAAATATACAAATTTGTTTCGTGTTTCACGAATATTACATTAGAACTTATTTCACGTCCCCTTCAATATTGTCTCCTTTTAGGTGAATATACTAAAATGATAATTGCAGTAACTCGCTCGATCGGTCGATCCTCATCTGATCGCGAGTCATCCGCCTCCTCGTCGATTACACCATCGGAGAGATCCTCATCGACAACGTCGACAAGAAATGTGAGTGAACCCCCTTTGATGAACCAGGTGATCCGAGGTTTCACCTAGAGGCTAAGTCAATTTGCGTGCTTGTTAGGCAATAGTTTTGACAGGCTTCTTCTAGATAAAAATAACTCTAGTTCCACCGATCGGAATGAAGGTGGGAATGCAATAACCTTCTAGCAGCAAGCGCCATTACTCATATCCGCATTGCGAGAGAGAGAAAGAGGGTGAATCAGAGGACATCTGGGCAAGAATTTCATGAATTCCATCGATTGCACTCTAAATTTTTCGTTCCTCCAAACATCGATTTCTGATTGATTGCTTGCGCGTTTAGTTTTTGAAAAGTTATTAGGTGTATTGGGGTTGCGCGAATTGGATATAATACTGCCTGCTGTCTGAATTTAATGCTAGCTTGTAATCGAAGTAGGGAAATACATACTATATGCCTTCTCGGTGATCAGTTGTTTATACTATATCACTGCTGTATCATTCCTACTATATCAATTAATTTCTCTCTCTCTCAGGACGTGCCATCTGCTGCGCCAGTGGTTGAGCATCCTCCTCCTGCGCCCCTTCCGACTGCAGCCCCTGCGACACCCGTCGTCGCCCCCTCCACGCCCACTGCAGCAGCCGCAGCCACTCCGACCACCGTCCAGTTCACCGTACCCCTCAGGTAAGCGTACCGTAATCGATAGAGTGATCTTTGATCTTTCACCTTTCCTTACATTTAGATCGTGGAATCGTCCGGCTCCTCTCTCCTCATCATCCGCTCGTTCCTCCACAACCAGCACCAGCTCCACCGCCCTCGCTCCGTAAGTGGAATTGATCTTTGATCTCTGGAATTTAATCTTTGGTCCCATTTAATTTCTGGGTTCTGTTTATTGTTCAAGGGTCTCTTTTCGTTCTATGTATCCTTAGATAATACCTAGGTATCTTAGTGTTTCTCAGTTCCATTGTGTCAAAGTGTCTCTCCTTTAGGGGTGGTGCATCGACCTCTGCAGCAGTCTCCTCTCCCACAATGGCCTCCTCTCCTCTGACCGTCAAGCCACCGTAAGTTGCCCCCTCCCCTAACTGTCCCCGTTACCTACCTCAGTCAATCTGTCGTTTTGTTGCCCCTCTGTTCCATAGTCATTCGTTCGTGCCTCTGCACTCGATTTTATGTTCTAACAGTAGCAAGCGCTAGTCAGTACCTGTCTCCATATGAGTCTCTGTCTCTCAGTTTTCTTCCCCTCACTTCTTCCTCATCTTTCCACTCTCCGTCCGTCCGTTACAGTATCTCTCCGGCCCCTGCTCCTCCTCCTCGTTCGACGAGTGCCTCAACGGGTCTCACAACGACGGGACCAGTGCAATCTCCTCGTTCGCCGGCTCTTCCCTGGCAGACGGCCCTCACATCATCTCCCTCTCAACGGGCTCCCTCAGTGGTGGTCCCCTCGCGGACGTCCGCTTTCCGCCCTCTCGCTGGTGCGGTCGCCGCAGCCGGATCACCCAATGGAGGATCGCCATTCATCCGTCGTCCGGCCCCCGGACCACTCCCTGCTCATATCATGAGGTATTCAGCCACTAGATGTGCACTATCTTATGTTCATTGTCAGTCAGTCCCTCGTCCCAACTATGAGCTATTTCCCCTCGTCTTTTGTTTATAAGTGATCGGGCGACAAAGGTGATCGTATCACTGCTAAAAGTCATACCCCTTGCATGTCCCTCCCCCTACCGTACCCTGATTAATCGATAATGAGATCTTCGTGTTAAGACCCTGGCAGTCAGCTACGGTGGCGTCGCAGGAATCGGAATCAGAGCGACGACAGACGGCAAGGATGCAGAGAGCACACAGGAGAAGCACCCAGGGTGTCACAAAGGTGAGAGAAGGGAGAATTCAGTGGTGATTGATACCAGGAAGATCGAGGTTTCGTCAAGTAGTGAAGTATTTGAAATAGTAGCGATATCTGATGTACCGTGGGTTTGTTCAGCAACAAAAATAATACTCATCGACTACTGTTTAAGAAGCTCCCAGGGGTGAGGGAGGGGTTTCAGAGTTGGTTGCTAACCGGCAAATCATGGTTTCGTCCTACAGTGAAGAAATTGAAGTTGCTGTTATATTGATGGATTCTTAGGGAAATTATTCTCTCTATTATTCTATCTCTATCTATCTCTATTATCTCTATTATTAGATTACGGTATAAATAATCCATTTTTCCTCAGGAACAATTGGAGGAGGCTTCTCGATTGGCAGCGGAGGAATCGGCCAGAAGAAGGACCAGTCAGGCATCGGTAAGCAATTCCATTGAAAACTGTTGGGCTCCCCGTCTGTTGAATAGCTCTCGGCATACCCGGAAAATCATTGTTTCGTCGTCCTATAGTGAAGTAGTCGAAGTAGCTGTGAAATTTGATTTATCTTGGGAACAATTGAAACTCTTTCCTGAATATGAGCTTTCCTGCCCCATTCCGAGCATAAATTTTCAATGGATAAACGAGAAAACGTGGCGCATCCTTAGGAGTATGCAGAGCGATTGAGTTCCGCAATCAGATAGTTTCCAACATGATTGATGGACGTTGGGGGCAATTTTATGGGAATTGGATCGGCGCGGCATCTTTTGCCTAACGCCATTCGTTCCCCTCTCCCCCTCTTCTAGTTTACCCCCTCGGCGTTTCGAAGGTAACATGTGAGAAATCAAGTGGTTTTGAGGTATTTTTCCCCAGTTTAATGTGTGTTTCAGTTGTACATAATTCGTATTGAATTAATTAAAATTTAATACAGGCCTCATCCGGCTCGTCGATTCCGTCTGGCCCGTGCAGACTCGCTTCAGAAGAGAAGGATTCGTCTGCTGAGAGGTGAGAATAGGATGATGGACACCGGGCAGATCCATGCCGCACTGCTAGGACAAACCTCGTAGTTGCTGCCTTCAAATGATTTCTTTTTGGATGTATTTCACAATCAATTATTCTTTATTTGTATCGAATAGGCGGGAAAATGATTATCTATTTCACAGATCCTTCATCGGCACTACACCACTAGCCCCGCCTCGCATTTCGGCCGAAGTGAGACTGGCAGAGAGGAGGGAGAGCAGTGAGAGGTACGGTTATCCGGAAGGGATACTGTAGTTGGGTCTATCGTTAATTGACTTTATAAAGTAATCTGGCTTTGTAACGGAGTTATCTGCAGTGCATACTCGAGGGTGGTATATTTGAGGGTATGTTTGTTTGCCGACAAGCTGACACAGTTACCACTTGAAACAGTAGAGATCCCCCACGCAGGGAAGGGAAGGGGGGGGGGAGAGGGGGGTGGATAAAGGGAGATGGGGAGAGAAGGGATCTTCAAAGGCAATATGATGACGTGCATAGAGATAGGGAGAAGACACGTGGGGTGAAATGCAATACACGGTAGATCAATGGTTGGTAATGGATACGGTAACCCCCTCTTGATGATCGATTTGCAGATATTCTGACTCATCCCGTACTTCTCCCTCGTCATCCATCGCTCCTTCCAGTCGTGAGGGAAGTGCCGCCCCATCGGGAAGTCTCACGAATACAGGTGAGGATATGGGGGTGAAGGGATTAGGGAGAATAGAGAACCAGGTGAATGGCGGGATCAGCTTTGAGGCTATGGCTGGGATCAAGACTAATTCTCTGCTGATCATGTGTGGAAATAAAATTTTTAAAAAATTGTGTCTGTTCAATGCTAATAAAGACTGTAATGAAGTAGCTTCTCGGAACCCCCAGTGGATCGAGGTTCCATGAAGTTTGTATGAGCCTCGTTTCACACCCTGATCTGATGGGAAATATGATTCAATCGTGGATGGTATTTAGGCACTCTGTCTCTGTCAGCCGCTCCCGCGCCCTCTGCCACTCCGTCGGCAGCGAATGTGAGGAGGAAGAGCAGTCAGGTGGGTGAAATGGGGAGATCGAGGGTTCGGGAGGGGTAGGAGGATTGGGGCTGCGAGGTAAGTATGTCTTCCGGACTTTATCCCTTCAGCAGTGTGTTCAGTATATAGTTTTCAATAAAAAAATAACGAAACGCTCGGACTAACCTAGACTGGTAGTCGTGTACACTGAGTAGTGTTTGGTATCATCTAATCTGTGGTCTTGGTTATGTTTCATTTCTCTTATGTTGTGTGCTTTCTCCTTCAGATTCTCTCTGGAATGGCAGCTCGTTCGGCTCGTCGTGGCACGGGACCCGTCTCTGCCGATGACATTGCTGCAGCTGCAGCCGCCGAGAGAGAGGAGAGGGCGGCTGCACGAAGCACTGCTGCACCGCCTACAACCAGCAGTCTCTACCAGCCACAGAGCAGTGCAAGGAGGCTAATGGGAGAGATGACGTCAGCGTCGACCACGACTACCACGGCCACTGTAACACCGGTGAGTGACGATCTGTGATCTGGGATCGAGTAGGGTGGGATCCCTTCGTCGAGTTTGGCTTGTGACTTTAATTTTTGATTGAATGCATATTAGCTTGCTGCATGAAAAGCTAGTCCATCAGAGGAACCATATCAGATGGAGTGACTGACAGTGACGGAGTGATGCTTGTGTAGCACGGGTATAGATTAGATAAGCAATATCATGTCGTAAGAAAACTTTAATGATGGCCCTATGTTATGTGGCTAGTGTGATCATTTTATCATTTCTCTCTTTTGTTGGGTCCGGAAATGTTATTGGGAATTTGGGAAGAGTTGATCGGACTGATGTGTTAGACTGGAGAGAAAAAAGGAGGAAGTGAAGAGGGTTCACGTGAAGAATGAGAGGGGATTGAGTAGCAAAAGGGACTGAGAGGAAGGAGAAAGTAAGAACAGGTGGTAGAAGGGAGGAGGGGATAAGGGAGACCCCTTCTTCAACCACTCAACTCCTTCCCTTGACTTCATCCATCAATAATGGGAAGTGGACAAACTACTAGTACCAACTACTTCCTGGCTCCTGGTACAACCAATAGCGAGAAGGAAGGGAGACCGGAATAGATGGGAGGAGCCCCTGCAGAGACGGAATTTGATCGGTAGATCGAAGTGAGAAGGGGAAAGAAGCTCCTAGTGAGTGGAAATTAGATATTGTCGTGAGAGACGGCGGATTGCCAGAGGGGCGATGAATCTCCCTCGTAGATCACGAAGAGATCACAAGATGCAATCGGAATCTGATTCGGTCCCAATCTCATGACTCGAACAAATTGACAGCGTGTGAAAACAACAATGCAATCGTATCCATCAGATCAAGAATAGATTAGAAGATGAACGATTGCTCCCTTTTCTCACATTGGAACAGCCAGCCTACGTCAAGTTGACGACTTTGCCCCCTCTCTATTATCTCCCTCTCCTCTCTGCACTCTCGCCCATCCCCTAACTCTCTCAACGACGTGAGACAGGAGCAATTGACTCTTGAGAGGGAGAAGGGAGCAGCAGTCCTCCTCCCTACTAACAGCAGTGGTTGCGTGTATCGCCGCCCCATCGACTACTCTGACATCCCCCCCTCTCTCTCTCTGATCCCTCTGGCTCTTCATCTCTCTCTGATCTCTCCCTTCTCTCCTCGGGGATATCTCATCCCCCCTACCTGCCCCCCTCTTCCATGCTCTCCTTCTCTCATTAGTGGCGGAGACGTCGGAGAATTGTTGTTTCCGAATCTTCCCGATCTCTCTCTCCGTCTTCCCCTCATCCATCCATCCATCGTTCTCCCCTCCGTCGCCCCCGCTCCCCGTTCAGTGGTTGAAGAGAGAGGGGCAGCCATTAGTCTAGTCACACCCCTTCATCTTGCCCTTTCTACCCCCTCTCTCTCTCTGTAGTACCGGCCACTCCACCTTCCCCCTTCGGATGCAGCAGTCGTGAGTCACTTATCCACTTGAAGAAGGAGACACATCTCACTCCATCATCGAGTGATGACGTCATCCATGTCATCCATGTCATCCCATCACAGTTCCAATCAGTACGTTCGCCGTGCGCCCGCATCCTATCTCCGTGCGCATCCGTCGACATGGAAGGATTGCCCGGCGCCCCGTCTCTCGCGCGTAACCGCCGCGCCTTCCTCCCTGGCCGCGTATCGAGAGAGAAGCGCATCTCGATCGTACAGTAGAGAAAGAAGAGAAGTGGATGTAGTGACGATGAGAGAGAGAACGCCGTACAGTTCCGTACAGGCTGGAGGACGATCACCAAGGGATCGAAGTTGGGATCCGAGAGGATCAAGAAGTCCCCTCGAAGCATTGAGATTCGTATTCCCACGACAGTCATCGGAAGGAGGACGAGGATATGGAACGAGACTGGAAGTGGAGAAGGAGAAGGGAGGACTGAAGAGACAGGAGAGGGTAGAGGTGACCCCTGCTGCATCTCCTGCTCTGGTGAAGATGAGAGAGATGATTGCCAGTCTATCAATGGAAGGAGAAGATGAAGAGGAAGAAGGAGATTATGAAAGTGAAGAGGAGGTGAGCATAGCAGTGCCCATACTGGCTAATGTTCCGAAGAGAAGACTGTCCGAGCCGGTAGTTGCGCCTCTGGCTCCCGATGAAGAAGAGGATGAAGAAGAGTGGGATGAGGATGAAGAAGAAGAAGAAGAAGAAGAGGAGGAGGAGGATGAGGAAGAAAATGAAGAGGAACCTGTGATTCCCACACAGACACTGGTACTGAAACCACCTCCAGCCCCACTCCCCGTTCGACTGATACCCAAAATCGCGCCTGTGGTACCGCCAAAACCAACTGTGAAACTTATACCAGCAACGCCTGAAGTGGAAAAGAATGAAGAGGAGGAGAGTGAGGAGGAACAGTCCATCTCCCTGACTCTTCCCAATATCTGGAATCAGTCTATGCATGTTTCCAGTTCCCTTCCTTGCAAGTTGGTTGAATTGGATGATGAGGAAGATGAGGAAGATGAAGAAGAGGATGAGGAAGAAGGCGAAGTAGCCTTCGATTTGGATTCTGAAGAGGATGAGGAGGAGGAAGATGAAGAGGAAGAGCCGCCATCCGGCAGTAAATCCCTCAGCGAGATACTCTTCGGAGTAGACCCAGCTGATCGGAGAGTACTACTCAGATTGTTGGAGGGAGAAAGCAGTTTGATCAGTAAGGAACAAGTGGGAGAGATTAGAAGCCAATTGGAGAAGGCGGGATTAGTGATCGATGAAGAGGAGGAGGATGAGGTGGAACTTTCCCCGGAGTTGGTGCTGCCCTCCAAAGCAGCACTGGTCCAGGAGAGTGAGGACGAAGATGAGGAATGGGAAGAGGAAGAGGATGATGCACCATCTACATCGGGAGTGTGCGAGGATGAGGATGAAGAAGAATGGGAGGAGGGCGATGAGGAGTTGATGGAGTATGGAGAGGAGTGGATGAAACCTGGGGTATGTCAAAAAAGGGGGGGGGGGCGGTGAACGTTTTAGATGGGTTATGAAATAGGGGGGATTGGCTAAAATAACCGTTCTTAGTATGTGGAAAGTGTTGATCATATTCTAATGTGTTGTTCAGTTTCAGTCATCGACGGGTGCTCCTCCATCGGGCATCGGAAGATCTCCATCGATTGGATCGACCCCCACGAATAGAGATGGTCAGTTAACGGATTGCAGTCAATCAAGTGGAATTAATGTTTCGGATACTCGTGTTAATGTATTGATTTGGTATTAGGGAACACCTAGGAACAATATTTGTGGTGCAAAAACATGATTCATGTTGAGGTCTATCGACGTCGGTGAGTAGAGTGGCGCCGCGTGTGGCGAGTAGTGCTGTGACGAGTGGAGGAACGACTGATAGGAGTACGGCACAGGTGAGGAGAAAGAGAACGTTAAATCGTGAAATAACGAAGTAGGTAGGTTTTGTTTCAACGGTAATTCATACTTCGGTTTTTTTACTTTGGTCAACATTCCTGCTTTCTCAATCGATTTCTGAATAAAAAAGATAACAATCAGTTGGTGATTTGAAGATGCAGGAGGGATAGATGAAAGGTATGATTGGGTGAAATTCATTCATCTCGTCAAACGATCAAATATAATATTGTGGGAAAGAATTAATTAAAACGAATATTTTCGTTGTTGTTTTTTTTTGGAAAAAATAGATTATCCTTCTGTTTCAGTTCGCTGCTCCGACGATTTCCTCGACAGCGGCAGCCAATGTGAACTATCGATTACTGTACGAGAAGGAGAGGACGGAGAATGACAAGTTGAGAAGGGAATTGGAGAGGAGTGGAGCACCCCCACCTGAGGTATGATTTCTCCAGCTATATTTGGGCTTCAAAAATAATTATGGAAACAAGTATGGAAGATTATTAGTTCGGCACAGTTCCCTTTAGAATAATAAAGAAAACAATGGAATTCTGAATATAACGAATTCGGAGTGTGAATTTCAATTTGTCATTGCAGATGAACGGTTCCTCGTCTTCGACCGGTCTCTCATCGACTCGTCGTCTTCCCACCCGACTCACTTCCAGCCAATCTGTTGTCGGAGGTCAGAGAAAGGGGAAGAAGGGCAAGGGAGGCTGAGTATAGAGATGATGGATGAAACACAAACCACATGTGTGCACTTCCTTCAGTTGTAGGAGTTGTAAATGTCGGTGGTTTGGTGTACTATCGCATCACACTATCGAATGCCATCTGATTTACATCGTTGAAAGGAGATAGATGCAATCTGAATCTTCAATCTCGCAGGTCTGTCCAAATCGCCGTCTGGTGGATCGATGGAAGACGCAGAAAGACGAACGCTAGAGAGGAGAATCACCGAGCTGGAATTGGAATTGAAGGTACGATAGATCGATTGGTAATGTGTATAGTAGCTGATTACTGTAGTTCCAATACCGTAGTATACTGTGTTGTCCATGCACAGGAAGTGCGTCAACTGCATCGTTCGAATGATAAACTCAAGCGTGAGAATGAAGCGCTGGTTAGAGTGTTGGCAAAGCTGGCCCGACCTGACTCACGGTAGGCGTCAACACGCATACACAAACCCCCGTTTGCGCATTTGCGGTGTCATCGCCCGTTGAATAACACCTATTTTCTTCTAAATTTCTCTTGGGTCCCATGTCTAGTCCAGTCTGCATGTCGCGTGTTAGCGCGTTCCTGGTGTCTCATCTGACGAACCCTGTGGAAGAATAACTTATGCTCCTGCGATAAGCGTACAGTATACCAACGTGTGAATTTTGTCGTTCATTACTGATCGTAAACTGATTATTTTCAGTCTCTCGGCCAATTGAGACTGGAGAATCAACGACTAAAGGAGGAGAATGGCGCTCTCGTTAGAGTAATATCGAAGATGACCATCTAGACCATCTCCTTCCCTTCTAGTCTCCCTCCCCCTCTTTCGTCCTACCGTATCATCCGCCTACCGTACTCTCAGATCGTTTTATCATTTGGTTGTTTTCTAGACCTATGTAATCATTATTCATAAGCCTTTGCAAATCTACCTTCTTCTTTTCATAATTCGGGATCATTTTTCGTTTGTCTCCATTATATTTTCTTGCTCCGCAAATGTGCCTTACTCATACTCAATTTACAATCAAATAATATAATATATTAGCTGCCGTTACTCTTCCCTTTACATACCCTTCCCCCCATCTAAGATATCGTGTAAAGTATAGCCAAAAATATTCACTCGATGTCACTTGCACACAGTTTGTACGCTAAAAATACCACACAAGCCCCCCTCCCCCTTTTCCTTATTTTTCCCTTCTTCGAACATTATCGTTTGGCTAAACGAGTCCCTCCCCTTCTTCGATTGTACTCTATAGATTCCTACTCACGATCCACAATTCGTGTCTATTCTTACTACTCGTTTGTAGAGAATCGAATGTGGGCGGAGTCTGCTAGGAAAGCTCCGCCCATTCGCCCCGCCCCCTTTCCCTCAGTCGATTTGTTGCCACCGTAAAGTCTAATAGAGATGCTATAATCGTAACCTGTTTCCGCCTTGGAATATCGACGACTTGAACTGCTTTCGCACTTCTCCTCTGTACTGGATAGGGATACTGTAACATACACACAGAACACTCAGACACAACCTATGTAGCGTAGTAGTTTTGTATTTTCCATTCGATTACACAACTCCCACTCCGCCCACCCGTCAGAGGTTACTGTAGCACATTGTGATTATCGATGGAAACATCGAACTTGCAGCGATTCGCAATCAGGATAAAATTTTCTCCATTTCCACTTAAGTATCGGTTGCAATTGATTCTGGCGTGAAAAAAGATCAGAGAGGATCGCTTAACAAATGCATTTTGTGGTCAGGGTTGATTTTATTTTTCTTCTTCGTAGTCATGCTCGTTTTTTACTTTTCCTAATTTGAAGGGAAGCAGCATGTCGCGAGATACTTGAAAGTAAGATGACGTCCCCGTTTTCAGACTTCATTATATGAGGCCGTTTGCGAAAGAATCGAGCAGAGTCCGGCACAGCCCAAAAATATAAATTCTCTGAACCTTTGTGATTCGGGGTTCTTGAGGGTGCTGATGACGATGGGCACATTGGTTTTTCATGTCTAGCCCCCTTTGGCTCCAGACGACGTCACGTCGAAATCAGTATTCGTTCGATATCTCAGCACTCATTTTCGCTAAAATTAAGTGAGTATGGCTCCCGGGGTAGAATTTCATGCTCATCACGCCTGTATAATTTATTTATCATGAAATTTTGAAATAAATTTTAAAAATGGAACTCTTCATTCAGCCATGGGCAAGTTGTGCAACGTACACAGATCGGACCGGAATGACGAGTAGATTCAGATTCCAAAATTTCATCTATTTTCCGCATTCCATATTCGAGAAAATCAACTTGCAGCGTAACCGGCTTGTAAGTAAATGTCGCCAACCTTCCTCTTCCTGGCTTCCGATCTTTTGATCTACCCTAGTCTCTCGATCGTGGCCTCTTCCCAGTCTCTGTGTTCTCTCTATTCCCCATGCTCTCTCGCCTCCCTCGGGGAAGAGACTCCGATCGATACGAGGAAGGAAGTAAACAAGTGGAAAGATCGTCAAATTTACTTACAAGCCAGGTTCATTATAAGTTGATTTTCTCGAATATGGAATGCGGAAAATGGATGAAATTTTGGAATCTGAATCTACTCGTCATTCCGGTCCGATCTGTGTACGTTGCACAACTTGCCCATGGCTGAATGAAGAGTTCCATTTTTAAAATTTATTTCAAAATTTCATGATAAATAAATTATACAGGCGTGATGAGCATGAAATTCTACCCCGGGAGCCATGCTCACTTAATTTTAGCGAAAATGAGTGCTGAGATATCGAACGAATACTGATTTCGACGTGACGTCGTCTGGAGCCAAAGGGGGCTCGACATGAAAAACCAATGCGCCCATCGTCATCAGCACCCTCAAGAACCCCGAATCCAAAAGTTTTAAAGAATTGATATTTTTGAGCTGTGCCAGCCCCATCCGATTTTGCTCGATTCTTACGCAAACGGCCTCATATAACATCACATATAATAGAACGCTTTTTGATTTTCTCGTGGACAAAATCGAGGGGTTTTAATCCTATTAGAGAGAGTCGAACGCTTTCATTCTTCGCCTCGCGCGCCTAGCGTGGCGGTCGCGAGCGTCCGAAGGACGCTCGTTTCTCCACTAGATGCCTCAACGAATGACAAAGTAAAGTATCTCAAGTTCAGATTTTGAACAGCACAATTGTTAGGGAGGAGCCATTTCATCCCATGAGGCGAGGGGGGGAGTAGCAATGAGACAGATGAGAGAGATCATCAGATGACCCTGCAAGAGATCAAAGATCAACAATTGGAGGGCACTAGAGAGGAAAGGAGGGGAATAGCAAGGACAAACTCACCCGATGGGGCACGAGTCCTCCGTGAGGAGATGCGCCAGCATGAGTACCACCAGCAATGGAGACAGACCACCACGAAGAGAGAACAAAGAAGAACATCCTGCAACGGGGATGAGGTTGGCGAGACCCCCAGGAATCGATGAATACGATTATTATTGACGAATGAAATTGATTTGCAATTGAATTCACTCAATGAATAGGAGTATCATGTGTGAGAAACGCATTGACTATGATAATCCTCTTCATTGCTCTCATTTGCCTGTATTCGCTGTCCCATAAAAGGCTTTCTGTCCTTCCATTCTTCGTCCTTGTGGGCTCTCCTTCGCAGCCGTCTATCACTCGAGGATCCTCCTGAAGAAGATTACAGGTATGTTTGGGAGTATCCTTGAGATCTTGGGGATATCGCCAACCGCATCCTCCTGATCCCTCCTATTTCAGGGTGCGCTTTCAGCCGACGCCGTTGTAGCTGAGGATCTCTGACTCTTGTGGATCTCTTGAGGACTCTTGTGAATCTCTTCGTTGGGAATACGAGCCCCACCGGATGAGTTTGATATCAAGAATGGTCTCACAGCAACTAACAATATGGATTCAACAATACTACTGTAGTGGAAGGAACAGCAAAAGAATTTTTTTCATTCTCACAGTTGACACCGATGTTGTTTTTTTCTCAATTGATACAATGTCCTCAGGCAATGGGAACAAATGTTGTACTAACTCAATCTTTGGGAGGATAATCAACTCCTATTGCAACGGAGAACGATCAATTCGTAAAGGTACCGTACTCGATGATTCAGATATCTGCAGTAATCGCGTTATTCGTGTGAATTATAGTCGCTGTACTGGCTGCAGTTCACGGTAGTACATGGATCAAGATGGCCATTTGGATACCCTCGTCAATATCAATCAATAATTCATTGAAATACGCTCGTAATTCTTTCTCACAAACGGTTTGTGACAAACCCCATCGAATTTCCCGATTTTTAAAAAAATAAACATCGTCGAAGAATTCGAACTTGTGAACTTGTAAGACAAATCATCCACACTTATCAGACATTATCATTCTCTATACTCTTGACGAATTTCTCTCCGATTAATCGTCATCTCTTCTCTTCTATGCGAACTTATTCCTTACAACTACTCGCAATTAGTGCAAGTAGCAAAGCAAGCAAGGAATAAGTTGGAACGCGGGTGTGACTGGACTGTTTGCCGTCTTGTTAAGTGCGGCGTATGCGATGAGGAAATAACGCGATTACAAATAATAACAATTTATTAC